>JACGTP010000046.1:538975-649594 GCA_023678845.1 Mischocyttarus mexicanus | reverse complement strand
TTAAACGAACTTGACATTCAACTGACTTTATATATTTCGAAATATATTTTCGATTAAAATTCAATTTTGATCGTTTTCAGTATTTACGAATCGTAGTTTCGAGAACAAGAAAAATACAGCTGCAGTTTAAGGATTTAATATTGCTTCAAAATCAAAGATTTTGAATATGAAAAGTACCAAAAAAATAAAAACCGAAAAGTTATGAATTTGTAATCAACCCTGCGAACAAAATTCCAATTAAAAGGAGTTTAATTCGTCTTATTTTATTTCAATACCTGTCCCCTATACTGCATTATTATAAATTCAGTAACACCCACGTAACAATAAATATACATTGAATGAAACTAATTCAATTTCGAGAAAAAGCAAAGTTTCTCTATCGATTTAAATGTATCATTTAATCAGTTACTCCATAGAATAACTAGTTATTGTATGGAACAAGTAATTGTTTTAAAGATATTATGTTTAAACGATAACTTTGCATTGAATGTAACTCCGCCTGCAGTGTATCTGAGTGAATTGAGTAACCCAGAGACACTGTTGCCGGTCCCAAGCCCGGATAAAGGAGGAGGGTTGAGGAGCAAGATTAGCCACTTACTCCTCGTAAAAAGGATTCCTGGCTCAGAGAACAAGAAAAGACGTAGCCAAAGGAACAATTCACATGCTGGGATAGAGAATAATCAAAACCATAAGGTTTCAGACCACCAGGAAAAAAGGACCACCAGGACCACCCCAAAAAGAGGGCAGGACAGATAGACGTCAGTTTTCCAGGATGACAAAATATGAAAATAAGAGGACCAAGATGAGAACCTTGTGTGGAATACACTGAAGTTATTAGGTTGGTCAAGTATGAAATGGAGCCAAAAATGAATACAATTGAATTGACAATCTAATACATGAATTTTTGTAAAAAAATGGATTTACTAAATTTGACAATTTGAGATCTGTAGGATAAGAAATTAGATGTGAAAAAATAATCAACGAAGCAACAACAACAATAAAAACAACAACAACCTAAAGTGGAAGGGAGAAGGTATTCGAATGCATTGAAGGTGCGAGTGCGTGACTACCATCACGAAAGGATATGATAGTTGGGAATAAAAAACTGATATATAGTGGGGGAACATTCGTGTTGCGGATCGGTACACACACACACACACACACATATACGTACATGTATTATACATACACACATTTAAAAACTTGTAGATACAACGTGGAAGAAGACTGACTTCCAAGTGCTCGAATAAAGCGCGGTCAGTCTGAAAATCGACGTTATTCGTGCAACTACGTTTCTTCTTCTTCTTCTTCTTCTTCTTCGTGATCATCATTCGCGAATAACAACGAATTTTCTTATCACAGACTCTTCTTTTTTCTATTTTTTTTTTGTCATAAATAATAATAATATTGTCGTAGAATTCTATAGTGATTTTTACCGATCAAAATAATATCAAAAAAATGTACGAAAAGTACTTTGAGAATGGCAGAAAGTGCACCGTTGCATCTGATTCCATTTGCCAATAAAAAATAATTTAGTATAAATAAATATATCTGAAGTAAGTGTACTCTTATTGTATAAATAATCATTTTTATCATAAAATTATTTTGTAAGAAATAATATATAAATAAAATATCATAATAATTATAATATGTATCAATCGTGCAACTAATGCAAACGTTAAAAATATTTTCTAATAAGAAAATTCGTTGTTTGATAAAAAAAGGAAAGAACAAATTTAATTACGGAATATTAAAACAAAAATACATCTTCGTTAAGTTTTTATTCGTAGTGGTGATAAATTGAATAATATTTTTTTGTTTTTTTTTTTTAAATAAAAAAAGAAGAAGTGGTCTGCGTTAAAGCAACCGTGTACCCCAACAACAATTATGCCATAGCCCTGTTAACTGGTGTGCATCTAAATTAGCCCAGATAATTGGAAACATCGTTTTAAAAGAGGAAAGAAAAAATATATACATTTATAAAAAAAATAAAATAAAAGAAGAAAGCAAACAACGAGGTGGAAAAAAAGACTTTCTTTATTTCTTCTATTCACTGAAGAAAACCAAAATTTGATATTACTTCATGGTAAAGGTACGTAACATTTTCCAATTTGTCAGCGTTCTCTTCTAGCGGTAATAAGAAATCTAATTGTAAGCTTGTTGCGGTCATCACCCTGACGGAAGTTCTTATACATTATTATCACTTATGTATATTACGTGTATAAAATGACGCAAGAATGATGATAATGATGATGATGATGATAATATCCTAACTGCAAAGTCGAACAACAATTTTTCATTTGCAATCAACGTGCTAAGACAACAACTACAATTAAAACGAATTATTTTTTTCTATTTTTCAATAAATATTTATATAGATTGATCCAATTGATCAACGTAATTTTTTTCACGATTAAAAACAAATATTATATTTGGTTGGTGGAAAAATAATGTCGGGTTTTATAACACAATTCAATGGGAATATTCGACATTTCTTTTCCACCACTCAAATATTTTATTATATAATGAATTATTGAGATAATTGTTGTAATGTGAACTTAATTCTTTGAAAATATGCATATAAAAAATAATCAAAAATTCATTTAACCACGTGGATTGCACGTTTCTAAAGTAACCCAAGAATCTGTTACAGGGATCGGAGAAGGGAGATGTTAAATGAAATAACCATTGACATTATTTAAAATAAATATTACTAATATTGTGTCTTTGATTAAAATTTTTCTCGGTTACGTTAACGCGTGTATGATTTTTAACGTAACGTCCAAAATAGTTCAATCCAACCATAAGTGTCATTGTAAATATCGAATAATCACGTTCGTCGAGTTAGATGGGTTTTTTTTTCCTTTTTATATCTTCCTTCACACATTATTCGTTCGTGATTCTACGTGAACACAAACTTATGATTGTTTACGTCAAATTAAATCGTAAATAAGAAACGGTGTAATAAACTGGTCAATCTTTCAAAGGATATTATTATTTAACTTATTTTACAATGATAATATTAAAAATAATTAAACATTCAAAAACATATTTTCTTCTTCTTCCTTTTTTTTTTGTTATCCTTGTTTTGCCTAAAATTTCGAAGACTTTAAATTTAGAGAACGTAATTAAAAATAACAAGAAAATCGAGAAAAATCATATTTCAGATATTAAAAATAATTTTTTGTTACACTGGATAAAGATTTTATTTGAATTTAATTATATTAGATTGTCAAGCATGAAATGGAGTATTATTTTATTATTTTATTTCAAATATATTACAAGAGGATATAATAATGAAAAAAATCCAAATATCTTTGGGGATTCCCAAAGTCCTCTTTCAATCGAAAGGGAAAATTAGAAATGAATAGTGTTAATGTAATTTTTGTTCTTTGTAGATTAATTAGATTATCCTTATCCAGTAATATACAGCATAGTTGTTACGTCTAAACCATAAAACAGTAAAGAAAAAAAAAAATAATAGAGAGATCTGTGTTTAGCAACGCGTGAAATTCTTATGTTGAGCTATCGTTGAGTTGAAAATATAAAACATGAAGATCAATTCATATTGGGGGTAATAAAATACATAATATACGATGTAATATATTTATATTAATTATTATTACTTTAATGTAAATTGTACTAATAAATAATTATACAAAGTTTTATTATTCTTACGTTTAATGAATGGTTAATCAAAATGATTTATACTGTATTTTTTTTATTTTATTATTCAAACTATGATAATTTCTAAATATATTATAAAAATAATTCAAAGTCAAAGTATACTTCATTCTATTAGATTGTCAAATATGACCTGAAACAAATTCTCTATTCAATTATGTGTATTTTTTGGTCCATTTTATACTTGACAAACTTAATATTAAATTTTATTCTAATATAATCTTGTCACGTGTATACGTGTAAGTGTGTGTAAGTGTGTATGTGTGTGTGTGTGAAAAATGCAAAATTCATACCACGTATAAAAATGACTAATTCGAATCACGTATTCTAACAAAAGTAATGAAAACTATTTCATGTCCTATATAAAAACAAGTTTAACCGAATAATAATTTATATACAATATATTCGAATAATTAATGATTTTTCATTAAATTTTAACCTTGATTAACATTAACGAAAGATTTGATTATATATTTATAAATTTAAATTATAATTCAAATCTATAAAGAAAGGTATATTTTCTTACTTTTTTTTTATTATTATTATTATTATTTAAAAAAAAAAAATTATTATTTTAAAAATTATTAAATTATTATTATTTAAAAAAAATTATTATTATTTTAAAAATTATTAAATTATTATTATTTAAAAAAAAAAATTATTATTTTAAAAATTATTAAATTATTATTATTTAAAAAAAAAATCTATTTCTTATTTGAAACGTTTCAAAATTCACCAACACACGTGTATACGATAGAATAAATTTCTATTATAGAAGAGGAATTGTATAAATTTTCAAATATCGTAAGAAGAATCCGAAATTGTATATATATTCTTAGAAAAAAAAAAACTTGAATGTTAATTAGCAATTTATAAAACTAAAAAAAAGATGTATTTATAAATTACAATTGACTAACCGTTAGCCGAATGTAAGAGAGACACTGGGTCAAGGAATTTAGTGAATTTATCTAAGAAAATAAATAAAATAAATATCTTAGATATAATCAAATCAATACTTAGTAGATAAAATATATATATGTATATGAATATTATTATTTTTTTTCTTTCAAGAAATCATGCAAATAAAACTTCCATAATTTAACACACCGTGTTAGCCAACCAGTTCGTTAGCCTTCAATAATATATTCACGTTGCGTATATTAATCCACACGCTTCTTGTAACTTTTAACAGGACGTAATAATGCTCGTTTTTTTTTGTAATAAACTTACATATATGTATATATATTTTTTTATATACACATACAACGAATTCAGGAAGAGAATAAAAATATCTTTCGGGTTTCGATCGTAAAAACCGAACAGGGTCTGACTTTGCGATATTTGGATCAGATACTCACATTCGAGTATAGCTCGAACAAATACCGTTATTATGATCGTAACAAGTTAAAAATAAAAAAGTATATAAAAAAAAGAAAAATATAAAAAATTTAAAGTCGTTTTTATAAAAATATTTCGTCTCGTACGTGTATACCACCGTGTGATTACATCTATCCTAGTGTATATTTCTTTATTTTATTTTATTTTTTTTTTTTTGATAGATCATGCATATTTTCCATCATCTTTTTTCTATCTTTCTTATATGTTTTGTTTTTTTTGGAAGATAGATAGATATTTATGTGTGTGTGTGTATGTGTGTGTGTAAGACAAAGTCGTTTTTAAATCTATTAACTTGATTTGAATTTGTATATACTGATAGATATATCTGACTCGTTATACGAATCATATATTATCTAAGAGAGAGAGAGAGAGAGAGAGAGAGAGGAAGAAATATAATTATATATTATTATACTTCGTAGGTAATATTATCTGTGTGTGTTATTACGGAATATCAATGTTAAATTTGAAACAGAGATTACTTCATAAGAAAATAACTTGATCTATATGTTTATATATATATTTATATTTATATATTTATATACCTAGCTATATGGTTTTTATCATATATTAAAAAACTATATGTAATCAGATTTGGAATAATATTTTATATAAATCATAATCACACCACTTGGTGTAAAGAAAAATCGAATATCTTTTAGATTGTCTCTAAAGATTCAAACTTTTTCTCTTAATTAATTTCACATGTGTAATATGTTTTATGTTTATTATAAAATGAACTAAATATTGTCATTAAATTTGAAATAATAATTTAAATAAATCATAATTAACATAATGTAAAGAAAAATAATAGAATATGTTAAATCGTCTCCAAAAAAACAATTCAAACTTTTTCTCTCGTTGATTAATTGAAATAAATTATTAGAAACTAAATCTTTTTCTCTTATCTATAAGGTGTGTTTCACACATACACAATGTGTGTGTGTATAATAATTTATATTAAATTCCAAACTTGAAAGAAAAGGGAATACCAAAAGACGAAAAAATACCGAAAATACTATTTTTTTCTTTTTAGAAAACCCCCGTTTCTAGAACAGAGATTTGTATTCAAAATAATCAAGACGATTAACGGTTGTTCTGTCGAGAGAGAAAAAAAACAGGTATCGATTCAGGAATACCTAATTGCAAAGTCGTTTGATTCGTTTATTACCGGTCCAATTCAAGGAAGTACGTCGAAATATTCAGGTCGTTTGAAATTTGTATTCTTGCGGTGCTCGTTCAACTGTTTGCTACCTTCTTTCGCCTTCCATCTCACCCACCCCTTCCCCCCTAAAAAAACCCCCTTTTATCCTCCTCTTAAATTTTTCCTCGTGATCTTCTTCACCGAATTTGGCGATAGCCGTTATGTCAACGACGGTCACGTGGTTTCTTTCTCCAAGTATAAAAAGAATTTCCCATGGGTTGACATCAAATAACAACAACAAAATCTTCTTCTTCTTCTTCTTCTATTTTTGTTCCTCGTAAAAACACGTTCCATCGTTAAATTAAACGTCAAGTAACTCTTTTTCCATGTCATTTATATTCTATTTAATTAATCATAATTCAATTGTGTTAGAGTATCGCACAAAATATGTGCACCACACGTGTACGAATAACGTTGAAACACATTTTACTTGTTCCCTTTCACATTGACATTTTCATTTCAACGAATACATAAACCTAATCATTATAAAATCATCTTACAATGTTCATTTTAAAAACTCAATTAATAATAATAATGTCCACTAAAATAAAAACAATACTTCTGAATTATACTTGGACTTATCTTGTATATGAAAATGATATAATTAAGTAATAAAATATTATATAAAAAAATGAGAAACATAAATCTTACAATTAGTAAAATAAACGAAATGTTATGGTACTATTTGGTAATACTTACAATCAGATTACCGGTAATCGACTTCTACTCTTAGAACGATCAAACTGTTAATCGAGATACGTTAAGGTGTTGTTAGGTATATCACGTTAGGCTTTTACACCATAAAGAAAATCCTTACGGAAGTAAAACGCACACCTTGGATTTCTTCTTTCTAAAAAGAATCTATCACTGTATTGGTCACTTCTCATAGATGATTTCACAGGCTATTACATACTGTTACATCTAAGCAACATTGAGTCTGTAAAACTGGTCACTCGTTAGACTACTATTCGTATAACTTATTCTTAAGGTACGATTACAGTACTGACGAGTTACTAAAAAACATTTAATCCTTCAATCAATCCTAACATTAATCGATTTCCACGAAATGTCAACTAATAGTTTTTTTCTTTTTAACCAATCATTTACCAATTGATTTTTTTCATCAATAAATTTCAAAGTTCAAATAATAATCGATTAGTATTATTTCTTATTATTTATTTCTTATTGTTTTTTTAAACTGGAACGAACAAATTCGAAAGTAATTTAAATGAAAATATTTTTCAAGTCACGTTTGTCACGATTGAAACAATCGATTTGTTTGTAACGTTTACTATAACACAAAACGTAAATGAATGCTTATTTTAAATTGAAACCAATCGAATTCGTAAACTGTCCTATAAATCGTGACTGTAATTTGAAATCGTATTTGGACAGTGATACGATGCATTTTTAAATATAAAAGTATTGAATGTATTCGCTTTTGAGAACCTAGTTTCATCGTACAATCCTACTTTCTTTTCGTAATAAATTAATACAATTATTTTGATTGTAATTATATTTCAAAAAAAAAAAGAAGAAGAAGAAGAAGTAGAAGAAATATTTGATTTGAAATAAGATAGTAAAAGTATATAATTTATATTACAGAATTTAGAAAGGGTTCAATATGAGGAGGAAGACACTAGTATTATTATTCGGTCTTCTCGTTTTAAAAAGATCGTATTCCAGTTCTGGAAACGAGTACGGTGATGGCAATCATCATCGACAAAAAAGAGTCATTTGGATAACAAATGATGGTAGAATAGCTTTACCACCTGGTACAGTAATGACGATAACACCTACATTGGCATTACCTTTTGTCAGATACCCACCTTATGGATTTTTAAGTAACATGACTATTAGTCTTCCCTTTACGAGTAAGTCATACAACCATTGAGATATTTATTAATTACAAATCAAAAATCAATTAAATTACAATTATTAATTTGATTTTTAGAATTATACACAATTTGTTTTATTTCTATTATATAATTAATACTTTAATTTGTTATATTTAAAATAAATTTCTTAATTATTGATTTTTCTACAATGTAACACAACACAAATTTTCTATATTTCTTATTAATTAATAAATATTATATTTATTTAATTACCTAATATAAAATCAACCTTTAATAATATATTTCTTATTAGTTAATAAATATTATATTTATTTAATTACTTAATACAGAATCAGCCTTTATTAATATATTTCTTAGAAGAAATTTCAATCAATACAAATAAACCAAATTTTCTATATTTCTTGATAATTAATAAATATTATATTTATTTAATTACCAAATATAAAATCAACCTTTAATAATATATTTCTTACAATAAATTTCAATCAATACAAATGAACTAAATTTTCTCTCTATTTTCTTTACGTTTATTTATTTTTTTATTTTATCATTTTTATATTAACGAAGGTAATCACGTTAGCAAACAAACAACTGATATAGTATGTATGTCAATATCATTAAATTTCTTTTTTTTTTCGTTTTGTTCTTTCTTACAGTCGACTTCGATAAATTAGGACTAACGGACAATGAAAATCCTTATGGTGCATTGCCACCAGCCTTCGACAGAAGTGCTCGTGGTAGAAAAGCCGGTATGATTATGGCAGATTTCATAGCTGCTTTTATAAAACGAAGACTTCATAAAAGAGATACCATTGAAATTCCAAAAGATGCTTTTCACGGTGGTGAAAGAGCTTTACTTTATGGGACAGCTGAGGATATGTTAAGTACCATGGGTTTGGATGGTAAAGCTTGCTTATTAAGAGCCATTTGTGAAGTTCATGGTCATCCTTTAAATAATTTTGGACTTATAGGAGAAATGTTGAAATTATTTTTCACGTAAGATATCAATTAAATGATCTTTGATTTATATATATGTGTATATAATTTATTATTAATTAAACGATTTATTATTTAAATATTTGAATATTTTTAGGGCAAGCAAATCACCATTCGCTAATATTTTAAACGAATACGTGGAAGCCGAAAATAGAGGAAAATTACACGGAGAGTGTTGGCCGTATTTCAAAGATTGTCCAAAATCATTGTTCCTTCCTTCTATTAATAAATACACGTTAGTTAACTATCCAATTAATTCTACGATAATTATATACCCCCTTACTTGTTATATTTTTTTATACACGATCTTTTGTACATGTTTATTTTTATTCTATCGTGTAAAACCAAAGTTAAGGGGGTGTATGTTTAATTAAAATAAATATTAATATATTTGATTATACATGTTTGTAGGAGAAATTCCATTCACGAGAATGATGATACTGAAAATGATGATAAATGGAATCAAATTTCAAGAGATGTCGAGGAAGATGTAGTCGAAAGGATATCGAAACAAAACTCGAAACATACGATGCATCCATCTATGTAATAATTTTTAATACAATATATAATAATAGAAAGATAATATATATATTATACGATATATTTT
The DNA here is from genome assembly GCA_023678845.1 of Mischocyttarus mexicanus. NCBI lineage: Eukaryota > Metazoa > Arthropoda > Insecta > Hymenoptera > Vespidae > Mischocyttarus > Mischocyttarus mexicanus. The sequence goes on along the minus strand of JACGTP010000046.1, from coordinate 639,849 downwards.
ATTGACAATTAATTTATACACATACATCGTGATAATAATTTTTATCTATGTAAATGTTAATAGGTAGATATTATAATTTATATTGTTTTTTATGTGTCCTAAGAATAGTCAATTTGAGTAAGACGTATTTATCTATATTTTAATCCACCATTACAATATTAAATTATATTCAATAAAATTGCCAAATAATAGCGAATGTTTTTATATAACATTTGACGAAAGCGAATACAACAACTAATAAATGTGTAATTAGATATTATATTTAATGTTATATCTAAAATTATCAATTCTATTTTTTTTTTAATCAAAACTGTATTATATAATATATTATTACGTTTAATATAATTGCAAAAAAAAACAAATAAGAGATAATTTAGAAATATCATTACTTTTGTTACCAACGATGACTGCTACAGTAAATCTGTCATAGTATCGTACATTATATCAAACATATAATTATATGAATTGTTTTGTTTATTATTTTAACATACTTTAAACCATCCCTGAAATTATACCAATATATTTTGAATGAACGTGTATATATTCATCGCTATAAAACATTACAAACAATAATTATACGATGATTTGTAATATATCATACGAAGATTGAATCATAATTGGCGCCACTTTTCTAACAAGTACGTCATTTTTCAACACTCGCAGTGATTGGTTGATTGTTATGTATATACATACATATCAACCAATTACAATTTTTATTTTTTTTTATTTTGATTTTTTGATATCAAAAAACACCGATGTTTTAATAATATCGACATAAGAAGAATCGATATGAAAAGATCGATATTTTAAATGTCATAATTTCATTTTGTTTTTATTCTAAATAATACGTTCTTGCAATACGATAATAGCATATTTAATCCAATAGTGTACAATGTAATAACACGTTAACGAACGCTAATATAATAGAAAATGATTAATTATAATCCTAATGTGACGTCAATGTCTGGTGGTAGGGTAAATGTATAGGAAGGAACAAGGAAATAATAAATCGGTCAGTGTCAAAATGTACGTTTTAGTGGGTGAACATGGAGTCAAAAAAATACACGTATTCCATCAAATCGATACTTGATCGTGTTAATAATATTGTATTAGTAGAAAAAAGAGAAATTAATTATAAATGTTTATTGAAGAACGTTAACGATTATTCCCAATGTGGTGACGTATTGGCTTATCGTTGTCATGCTCGTTTCAGAAGACAGATGCAAAGATGAGAGATAGATACCGCTAGAAGCAATATTATTATTGTTAGTAATACTATAGGAAAGGAACGTCAGTTATATACGATTAATTAGAATGAATTAATTTACATACAATACAACTAATCAAGACAATTGACATTCGCGATTTTATAATCGTCAAATAATTTCAGCAAATATCCAGATATACCATCTAAATCACTAGATTTAGTGATAGCTTTGCCAACACGGCAACCTTGCTCGTACCATAACCAACAATTTTTGAAATAAACGTTAACTTTAAAGAATTATAATAAATCATATTAAAAGATGGCCTGTGAAGCATGCAAAACTAAGTTTAATTTATTCAAACGAAGAGTAAGTATTATTTATTGATAAAAGATAAAAACAAAATATGTTATATATATGTATATATATATTAATGTTGAGATTAAGTGTACAGATAAATAATTCTGTCATTATATAATTTCTAAATACTAACAATGTTTTTATACTCGACATAAATATATATTTACTTTTTGTTTCTTTTAAAAGAATATATAATGCCAAACTTCAAATTGTTATATATTAATATTTTCATTTTAGAAACTATGTACAAGCTGTCTAAGGTATTTCTGTTCAGAGTGTCTTATAAAACGTATAGACAAAACGTTTAATTGTGAGAATTGTGGTATGTTATCGCAAAGACCACTTATTCGCAGTCAGATTAGACAAATGCGTTCCAAAGATATACGCCAATATCTTTTAGCAAAAAAAGTATCTATTAAAGGATGCGTTGGTATGTTTTATAAATAATAATTATATAAGAATATTAATCTTTATGTATTACATATTATATATGTATACTAAAATGTATTATTATTGTTATTATTATTATAATCATCATCATCATTGTCGTCACAGAAAAAGAAGACTTGGTAAACTTATTATTGATATATGCAAATAGTTCAACAGGTAATTTAGAAGAAGAAAAGAATTCTACGATATTGCAGAGTACTGTTACAGAAGAATTGCCGTATGTATATCATTTATAAAACACAATTTTATAAGTAAAAGATATTTATATTACCAATGAATTTAATCTTTTATTGTATGTATTATTAATTATTTATTTATTATTTATAGTCAAACAAGTTCTACATCTAGTACATTACCTGATACACCAATACAATTAGAAAGTCATACAAATATAATAAACGAGGAGAGAAATGCAGAACGCATAGAATTGCAACCAGAACACATAGAATTGCAACCAGAACGCATAGAAATAGAAGAAGTATCGGTGGGTGATTGTAGTCCGGATAGCGGACCAGAACCATTAATTACCGAACAAGATGAAGATACAGAAACAATAGATATAAAACAATCAACTATGTTAACAGAGATTCCTGTGGTATGTTTTATCTACCATATCTTTTTTATTTATATCTAGTATGAAGACTAAAAATCATTTTGTTAAAACAGTGGTCTGGTCTTGTCAAGCTATCAGATATAAATGAATTATCACAATTGGAACACTTAAGTGTGAAACAATTAAAAACTCTTTTAATAACAAATCGTGTTGACTTTAAAGGTTGTGTTGAAAGATGTGAATTGTTGGACAGAGCATCTAGATTATGGGAAGAACATAATCAAGCTAGAGCAGGTAATATTTAATACATTTATTATGAAAATAATTTAAATGGAAAATATAATACATTGATGTGAATATAATAATGAATAAACATATATTCTTATAGATGTGGATAATATAGACACAGAAGATATTTGTAAAATTTGCTGGGATGCACCTATTGAATGTGTTATTCTAGAATGTGGTCACATGGCATGTTGCATTAACTGCGGAAAACGAATGTCTGAATGTCCTATATGTAAACAATATGTTGTTAGAGTTGTACGATTTTTTAAAGCTTAATGAAGTTAATAATTCTAATAACTAAATTTATAGTATCTAAAATTTATGAATGTACAAAGAACAGTACATAGAAAGAAAGATAAGAAAAATATAAAAGAATATCTAGAATTACTCTATTTGCTCTAAAAATAATTCATAATTTGCAAAGAATCGAAATAGAATTTAAAAAAATTGAACTTTATTAAACAAAGATAGTCGAAAAAGGAAAGAAATGTTAAGATTGTTTTATTGGTGTAAGCTTTCAAAAAAATAAATATTTGTAAATCTATTTCTATTTATAAATGTGAAGAAGATATTGCATTATAAACAGAATTCAATGTTGTTTCTGCAAATGAGTATTTGAGACAATTAATAATACGTTATATATTATTGGAAAGTATATACACACTACACACACACACACACACACACAGAGAGTAATTATTATACATCATAATTAACAAAATAATATTGCGTTATATATTTATATATATATATACAAAAATATTATTAAATCTTACCAGAAGTTAGATCTCAATGACTGTAAGAACAATTGTAAAGAATATCTGTGATATTCTCATATTATCACAAATAGATAGCAATGTATAGATTAATTGTACAAAATATATTCTTTAAATATTAGGTACCATATGTACCAAATTCGACATTGTGATATGCAGAATTTTTCCTAAAAAAAACAAACAAACAAAAGGAAATAATCATCTTTACCTCTGAATTAAACATTCAACATATTCTGTTTATTTGATTCCATATATTTAGAAAAAAAGTACAGATAATTTTTTATGTCTTTTAATAATAATATTTTTCAAATATAATAATATAGTAATTTTTTATCATTAACATAACAAATGAATGTATTTTTTCATAGAGTATGTTAATTGATTCTACGCATAAAAAGATGATGTAAATGTTGTGCTAAAGTATATTGTAAATAGCAGCATCAATGTTTAAATATTGTATCGAACAAAATTATAAAAATTAAATATTTCAGATAAAAAAAAAAGAAATAAACATATATGATATATTTTGATGAATCTGTCATAGATGATATCGAGCCAGTATAACAGTGCATTTCAAAGAAGACAATATATCCAAGTTTTATATTCCGAGCTTTTAGATTAAGATATACATTTCCTTCAATAATTTTATTTAACTATCAGTAAAAGTATTTTTTCATTTAACTCTAAGTAATAAATTTATTATCAGTATCTATCATAAAAATCAATTAAGAAATATAAATATATAATTGTCATCTTATGTAGTTAACTGATGAAATAATATTATATTTGTTTAATTTTTCTTATAACAAATTATTATTATTTAGGTTCTCGACATTTTTTTTTATAGACTCTTGTAAAAAAACATGAAAAAAAAAAAATAAAAAACACCCTGGAATAACAATTTTGACGTTTTTTCAATTTTCAATGGAAATCCACAAGTTCCGACGATTTCAATAATTTTCTCAGGACAAGAAAATGAGACATTTGTATCAGGAGAACATGTTGATAGTGGAGGTATGCGAACTTTCTGGATTTTAGTTCAGGACTTCGCCGCTAGATGGCATGAACCCCTCTGTGGTCCTTCTCCATGGTCCGCTCTTTAGACCTACTCGACTACCATTAGAGTCGATAAATTTTGATGGTAAGTTACCATCAAATTCTGTCGGTAAAAGCTTATTATTATTTAAAAGCTATTCAAAAGTAGGTCACTGGTAAGAAAACTAGGTCAGTGTGACGAAAGTAGGTCAGTGTGACGAAAAATAGGTCAGTGCGACGAAAGTAGGTCAGCTGTACGAATACAATAACAATAGCTTTCGTATTGAATGTATTGAGAGAAAGATAGGCGAAGGTGTACGTCCGAGTTAAACGAGTTAAAGCATCGGTACTTTTTACATCTCTCGGTAAATTCTAGGAAATTCGTTTTATATGAAATTCACAGAAAAACATTCCTTAATTGCCGGCTTAGTTTAGCGTTCAATGCTTTGTTTACGTTCGTTACTTTCCGTCAATCTTCGGCTGATGTCGACAACCGAACATTGTCATTTCGTAGTTAGATTTGTTATTAATCTTCGTGTATGTTCGGTACTTGTCGATTATATTCGTAATTATTTTTCTTAATTAGCGTTAGTCTTCTTCGAGCGTCGGAAGGTGAAACAATAATATTAGAATATGTCATTTATTTCGCGTCGCGTTTACATGTGTGAGTGTTTTCTTCTTATGCAAGTGATATGCATATGTATGCAAGTGTGTATAGTGCATATATGGATACAGTGCAGTTATGGATATGGATATGGATATGTAGTATTGGATATAAGGAAAAAGTTCATCTAATGTAAGTTGACAAAAAATTTTGAATCTTTTTTAACATTTGACCGCACGTAGTAGATTTAGCATTAAAAATATATTAATAATTTTCACAAAAGTAGGTCAGCTGTACAAAAACATAATAACAATCCCATACGTATTAAAAAATATATTGTTAAATAAATATTTAATACTGTTTCTTTATCGAGATTTAAAATTAACATTTAAAGAACTCGTAAAAAAAAAATAAATCTAAGAATATTTTATTGCATATATTTCTAACGTCCTAATTAATTTTTAAATTTAATATACAAATGTTTGTACATATTTAATAATATATTTTGAAAGGAAGGAAGTATATTAATTATATATATACTATATTTGTGTTTGTGTGTGTGTGTTCCATTTAATTTTTTAAAGACCAATCATGATTAAGAATGTGTATTTCATTAATTATTTAGTAACAGTTGAATGGCCAATTATTTTGATAAAAACGCTAGTGATTGGTAATTTCTTTTATATCCTTCAATAAATATGAAAACATATATTCGTACATTTGAAATATATCTTAAATTCTCAATGATTATAACTTTGCTCGTTTTATAAAAATAAAAATAAATAATCGATATTAATTTCGATATGACAATAAAACACATAAATATATATACATATATATATATATATACATACATTTTAATTAATTAACACAAATCTAATTGTAATGTTAAAGAGTTTCTAATTTGACATTAAATTCAGTGAATCGTAAAAATTAATCATTATACGAATCGTATATTTTGCGATATATTAATTATTTTAATTATTAAAATAAAGTGTTTGTGCGTGTGAAAAATTTGTGGGAAATCATTTTTATAAGTAATAAATACGTATATATATTTTATTTCTTATTAGTTATAATAAATTTGTATTACGCGCGATTTTTTACTTGAGTCACGTAGTACCGGTATACTCCACTATCAAAATAGATACAGTAATAGTAAACGTGATCGAAAGCTGCATTTAGTTATATAGTAGTACCTCGTCGAAGTTAGGAGGAGAGAGAGAATTATTCGTAATCTTCGTAAAAAGATTAAGTAAACTCGTTTACTTAACACATAATATTAATTTTTTATTTATTACTATTATATACTTACTATATATACATATATATATATATATATATCTGTATATATGGCTTCAATCGAAGAAATAGATCAGCTGGACAGCGGTATGGGTAGCAGCGACGTACGTTCACCAGAAGTAAAATCTCTTCTTCCTGATGAAGAAGAAGACGAGGAGGTATTTTATTTTCTGTTAATATATCTATGATACTTTGATCTAATTAATTTATCTAATATATGCTATTGTTGTTTTAATATTTCAATTACATCCATTCAATATTTTTCATTTATAATTTATATCCATCTTATTTAATCTCATCTTCTTTTTTTTTTTTTATTTTTGTTTTTGTATTATAATTTTATAGTACTAGTAACAAATAATGTATTATATATAATATAGTATACCTTTATTAAATTAAAAGATTTCGATAACCTTATTTATTACACAATGTTAATCATTTTATTTCATTTAGGATGAAAGCTTTTCAGAAAGGTTATTAGGACTTACTGAAATGTTTCCTGAAAAGGTTCGAAGCGTTGGATATAATTTTGGATCTTGTATGTGCACTTGTGTCAAAGGTTTGTTTTATATTTAACATACATTTTTATATCGTTTGTTCATAGTCTGTGTTTGATCAATCTAATTAAAAATTATTAATATCCCATTTTGTTTCAGGTTTATATACATTTTCGTGTTCAGCAACATGGCTCTTGTTTAGCTCATCGGCTATTTTATTTGCACCTGTGTTCTTCGAAGTAGAACGTGCCCAAATGGAAGAAGTTCAACGTGCTCAACAAAAACAGGTGTTACTTGGACCTAATTCTGCCATGTCTAATGTTAATGCCTCTGGTCTTCCAATGGCACCCCCTGTTCAACGATAAATAGTTATATGATTTATTATTAAACTAAATGTGCATTAATTTCTGTATTCAACTATTTATCGACGTAATAGTATCATTAATCACAAATATCACTGAAGTATATTGATCAAATTATAAATCAATTGTATATCTTGTATGGTTTCACAATTTTTAAACTTTAAATTCCAACATTTGCATTTGTTTAGTTACATATTTAGAAAATTATGTAAAATTATGTAACGATCTATTTTTAGGATCAGTAGAATGATAAATGAATGTATAAATCTTCGGGTGTAATTTTTAATACACGATAATAGATAGAGAGAAGAATTTAAATATTTTATCTTATATTTTATTCTTCTTGCATTTTTAAATAAATATTACATGATAATATTTAATGTGTCAAAGCACCGTCTCACTGATATTCATCGAACGAAGATCAAACTTTCATGTATAAATATTTACTTCTCTCTCTAAATATGGGTATAAGTTAACACTTCATTCACAGGAAGTTAATCAGCATGCACCATTGTTATCTTTAATATATATATATGTTATTGTAATATATGTTAAATAAAAGTAACATTATTACATTAAACTTTTGTCCTAATTTAGTGCATGATTTTAACGTAGTTTTATTGGAAAAAAGTATCTTTCGTAGTAAGAAAATAGATATAATCTTTGCAAGTACTATTTTTAATGACAATTTTATTAATAATTAAAACAAATTAAATTTATATTGAAAAAGATATTTTTCATAATCTATTTTATTTATAATTATACATTTACTATGTTTATAATTAATAATAGAAAAGTACATTAATGAATTCATTTGGATATATTATATAATTCAACTGATATATATCTTACATTTTATTTTATTAGAATTTGTTAATTATTTATTATTAGTAATTTTGTTGTTGTAATAAATTATTTGAATTTATTACATTTACCCGCTCTAACTGTAATATATATTATCTTATACAATGTACTTCAGTCTGTTGTGAAGTTGCAAGAGGAGTGAAACATGAATCAAGCAAATGTCGAAAAAATATTTTCTAAATTAAAATACAATGTGAAACCAAAACGTAACTTAAAAAATCCGGAGGGAGCGTTGGGAAGAATTCGAAAAATTCAAAAAACTTTAACAGCATTGTTAAAATATGAAAGAATCGAATTAAATTATCCCCGAGCCGATGAAACAAGAGGTTATGTTGAACGTGTATGTATTTTGATATTATTTATTATTTATATGCAATAATATTTTTCTTTATTTTTTTCTTTTATAACATATTCAATATTTGTTATAAAAATATATAAGTATAAATAATTAAAAGTAATATAATTAACTAACTATAATAATATAATTAAAATTATATTTATATGTCAAAGATAATATTTTATGTATTGTACATAGTTAATATCAGAAGCTATTCGTCATGGCCCAGAGCATAAGGAAACGATGAAAATGGCAGATTTTTGGATTCTTGAAAAACAATATGTTCATAAACTTTTTAAAGTTTTTGCACCAAGGTACAAGGACTATGCAGTTTCTTATACAAAACTTCATAATGCACCACACTTATATCCTAAAAATAATTATAGAAGAGCTATTTTAGAACTTAGAGGTAACATTAATTTATTATAATTTTTTCTTTATATAATAATAATAATATTAATATTATTATTTTTAAATAACAGGAAATATATATCCAAGCGTAGAACAAAATAATCCAAATGAACATAATTTACTTCACAATGTTTTGCTTAGTGCAGCAAGGAAAGAATTTAGATTGGAGAAATACCAAGAAATTGCTAATAATATAACAGAAAATAATGTTAATAAATAATAGAGGTAATTCAAATGTATTAATTATGTTTTGTTTTGTCTAGAGTATTAGTCTTATATACATATATATAATATTAATTATAATAAATACAAATTAATAGTAATTATGAATATGAAATTATTTGTTGTATTTCATATAAAAAAGCTTTAATGTTTTTATACTTAACAAGTTTGGTATTGCATCGCAACCCAAAACATATTTTTCACTTCGATTACTGTTACAAAAGTTTGATACTGAAATCTCAATGGAAATTGGTGTATTATAGATAATATGTAACAAACGTGTGAATATAATAATTACTATCAATATTTTTATTGCACGTGATTACAAAAAATGATAAAGTATACAAACATATATAATTAATAAGAAAATAATATTTATATTACAATCTAATTAAAAAATAATTTATAAATAATATCTTTTCAATGGGTATAATGTTCTTGATATGTTGCAAGATGTTCTTCCATGGAATGCATTTGGTCTCTGAAATATAAAATGTTAGTAAGCATAATTTAGAGTAAAGAACATTTATCAAAATAATCGTATATTAATTTTATAACAAATTAATCCTTATTATTTTTATATAATACATGTACTATATGATATATATATATTATACCTTATATGTTCAGGCATGTTACAGTAAGTATCTGTGAACATTTCTTTCCAATGAGGTTTAGGCTTTTTCTCTGCTTCAGTAAAAGCATTCAAAATTTCTTTCTTTATCATTTTTTGCATATCATCTTCCTGTTCTTGATTCCAAAGACCTAAGGATTCTATATATTTTTTAAATCTTTTAATTGGTGAAGTATTATTCCAAAGAGAAATTTCTTCATTGGTTCTATATGCTGTACTATCATCAGATGTACTATGATGCCCAGAGCTAAGGACAATAAAAAAATATAATTATATAGTATAGTGTTTAACTAAATATATGATTTTATTTTCATACCGATAAGTCATTGCTTCTATTAAAACAGGTTTTCCTTCGCTTATGCACAAATTACGAGCAGCTTTAGTCGCATGATGTACAGCAAGTACATCATTTCCGTCTACTCGAATTGTATTAATTCCATAACTCGGTCCTTTCGCTGCAATACCATCACCTTTATATTGTTCATTTGTAGGTGTTGATATAGCATAACCATTGTTGCGACTTCATTAAATATTGAGTATATATTTGATATAAATTTTAATTGGAATTATTGAAATTAAATAACTATTAATTTTTACTATTTACCAAAAAAATATTACTGGACATGATAAAGTAGCAGCAAAATTAAAAGCTGCATGAGCGTCTCCTTCACTGGCTGCACCATCTCCGAAATAACATATCACACACGATTTTCTTTTTTCCCTTTTATATGCATATGCTGCACCTACAGCTATATACATAGTATTCAATTAAAAAAAAATATATATATTAATTATATGAATTTAGAAAATAATTATAATTTCAATTAATATAATCTAACACCTTGTGGCAACTGTGTTGTTAATGGAGATGATATGGTCATAAAATTTAAATCTTTTGATCCATAATGTACTGGCATTTGTCTTCCTTTTCCTTCATCTTCCTCATTACCATAACATTGATTCATAAATTTAGGAATCTGAAAGCCACGCCAAAGTAATACACCTATAATTTGAACGACATTGCGTATTTCAAGTTAAATTATTTAAATAATACACAAATACATTTGAAAATTGTATAATAATAGAACTAATTTTGAAAATTCTTACCTGCTTCCCGATATTGTGCATAAATCACATCTTGTAACGTTAATGCAGACGCTGAACCAATTTGTACTGCTTCTTCACCAATATTTGTCATATAAAAAGATATACGACCTTGTCGTTGTGACTCGTACATAATTTTATCCATTATAGTTAGTGTTACCATATCACGATAAATTTTAATCATTGTTTTATCATCCAACTTTAATATAAAAGGATTATTATAATTTGTAAAAAGAAAATTCTTAGGTAAAAAAAAACCTTCCAAAAGAGTTTATAAATAAACCTTATTTTCTTCAAGAAAATGTGCCTGTCCAGTTGTATCTAGGATTCTATATATAGGAATAGATTCATAATTATCTATGTTAATAAATTTCAGATGATTTGTAAAATTGTTTTTGATTCCATGGTGTTGTGGTTCATTTAAAACATTAGTAATGTTACTATAACGTTTTACCTAAAATTATAATATTTATTTATATTATATTTAATATAAAATATTAATATTATTTATGAAAATAATATATTAAAGAAATATTTGAAACATGATAATCTTACTGATGTATGACATCTCAAGGAAGATAAACGTGATATTCTTTTGATTAAAGAATATGTAGCCATTGTGGTTGTTTAAAGGTCGACTTTCTTCTAATCTAACTTAAACATCAACGTTACATGCAATCGTAACATACAGTCGTAATATGTAATATTTTATCATCTAATTATTCCCTTATAATCAACCATATACTTTCGTCATCATCCATAGGCGTAAAACCTTACTTGTTAAATACTATGAAAAACAAATATAAAAGATATAAATTTTCTGAAATACATGATGAAAAGTTTTAAAACTCTCAACAAGGAAACTTTTATTAATTTTTCTTTTTTTTTTAAATAAAAGTAAGTTAGTTCGAAAACAAATTGTTCCCATGTTAAAAGCTTTTAGATAAATGAATGATTGAATATTCATTTTATTTTTTATTTTTTCAAATTACACTATATATAATATTGTTGTGTAGAATAATTTGAAGAAAAAAAAGAACCCAACAAAAATTTGTAGATGGCAGTACAGTCGAAAAGTAAGAAATATAATTAATAGGCGGTTTATTTTGAAATATGAAGCATAATATTCTTAAAAGTTTTTTTTTTGTTTCCATTGTATGGTATTGTTAGTATATTTAGAATAAGTTCCATTCACCATAGAAAGGACGATTTGTCTAATTGTTAATTTTATAGTACTTGGTAAGTTAAATAATTTCATTCAAAAGTCTACCTATTTTATAAAATATATATATGTGAATATTAAATTTATATATATATTATTTATATGATTTATATTTATCATTATGATTTTGATAAATTTTATAGGAAACATATGTATGTTTATAACCTGCTACAAATTCATTAAAATAAGATTCAATTGTATTTAAGCATTAGAAGATAATAAACGAATTAGAAGGAAATAAAAAAGATAATTATATTTAAGGAGTTACATATATTTGATTAAATTATATAATTAACGTTATTATGAAATTAAGACATATTTATTGTATCATTTATTAATATGTTCTATATGAAACAATTAATGGGTGTTGTATTAACTTTGTGTGATTTGAAAATATAGAAATATTACTTGCTTGAAAATAAATATATAAATTGTTTTTATATTTTTTATAAAGTTTTATGAAAATTTGGACATTTATGTTAGTTAATTGAAAAATGTTAAGACTAATAGAAAAACAATTTAGAAATATTTAACGACATAGTCACCAAGACTTTTCAACAATCATTCTTGTATTTTATATAATATATCTTTTAGATAATCGGAATTAATAAACAATGGCTGAAGAAAATAATGATCGGATTAAACATGGTATAGGCAGAAGTACTTTGCTTCTGCAAAAGTTAAAACAAATGGCAAAAAATGAGTCTAAAGATTCAAGTTTATCTGGTGCAGTTAGTTCTATGCATCAACAAGAACCAGTTACTTCATTGTCGCAGTCGCAAACATCGAGCACAGTCTTGCCTATTACAGAACGTGGAAAATCTTTATTATCAAGTTTAGCACAAGTTGAAAAAAAACATTCACCATTTGAGTCTCTCCCAGGTACCTCAAGCATAGGTAGAGGAAGAGCATCTTTGAGTTTTCTTAAAAAAATAACGTAAGTGTTCTTTTATTAACGAAATCAAAGGAGAGATACTATTTAATATATAATTCAATTAATTTACAAAAACTCTGAATCTTACAAGAGATAACTAAGAGTTTTTGAGAATGTATATTAATTCCACACAAAGAGACGAGTAATTAAAATATGAGATTGTAATTTGATTCATCTTTCTACAACAATTCTCGTAGTTGTCTTTACTTATCAATTCTTGTAATTTGTATAACAATCTTCTGTTAATCATACTGTTCTATCGAATCTAAAATCTACCGATCAAATATCAATTTTATACGTTAACTACTCCCTTTTTGAGAACTCGTATATTACCTAGTTGAAGTTAATAATTCTACTTTCATTTATACTTTAACAGATCAGTATAGTTATTTCATGATTTAGTTGATTATTTTACAGATTAACAGATTCTATGTTGTAACAGTAACCATTATTGATATAATATTTTTATAGACCGATTGGAAAGCCTCTTTTGGCAGAACAACAGGCTAGTTCAATAGAATCTTCGAAAGAATTAGAGCAAGATATTAAAAGACAACCCAGAATGGTATGCGAAGAAATATCTTCTTGTGGCGATAATATTGGAGTATTAGGAAAGCTGTCTCAACTTTCTGTCTACGATACTTCCTCTTCCACGATTGCTACCCCAAATAAAAAATTAGAAGTAATTAATCGTCAAGGTACAAGTGGAACTGCGTAAGTACTTTTGAAGATTTGATTTGTTATTTATATGTTTTTACCATATCAAAGAATTTACATTAATAAATGATACTAAAAAAACTACCATTTAAAAATCATTACATTTTATTTTCAGGGTTAAAATATGTTGTAATTACATCGATTTAAAACTAGAACCAGATAGAGGATTATATCAATACGATGTTAAATTCGATCCGAATATTGATTCAATATATCTGAGAAGAAAACTTTTAAATGAACACGCAATTGAACTTGGAAAAGCATTGAGTTTTGATGGTGCTATTTTATATTTGCCTCAGAAATTATTAAAAGAGGTAAAGTTAGTTTTATTAAAACATTTTCAAAGTATAATTGTATAAAGAAAACGTGAAAATACTTTTAGGAAACAGTTTATAATTCTAAACATCCAACTGATGGATCTATAGTGACTGTTAGATGTATTTTTATAAAGAAAGAAAATATGAGTGATAGTGTTCACTTTTTTAATATCCTTTTTGGACGCATTATGAGAGCTCTTAATTTAGTTCGTATCGGTAGACAACACTTTAATCCTGGAGAAGCTAAAACTATACCGCAACATCATTTAGAAGTATGGCCTGGATATATTACAGCTATTAATGAATACGAAGGTGGATTAAAGCTTTACATCGATATAAAACATCGAATTTTGCGTATGGAAACAGTTTATGATTTAATGTAAGAATCATAATTACATACATATATATATGTATGCAGTAATATCTCTATAATTTACGTAATATTATCATGGAATTAATTACCTGCATAAATGAAGGGATTACTGTGGGTGTTAGAAAAATTCTGATAAATATATATTTATAAGATCATTTTTATTTTGTATGCATTAAAGCTTCTCAATGTAATAATATTAAGATATATATTTATTTTTTAGTATGGCAGTTCATAAAAAAAATCCTGCGCGTTACAAAGAGGAAATAATGTGTGAAATTAATGGTAGTAGTGTTCTAACTCGATATAATAATAAATCTTATCGTATTGATGACATAGCATGGGACAAAAATCCGATGTTTGAATTTAAGAGAAAAGATGAGACAATTACTATAATAGATTATTATAAAAATCATTGGAGTTTAGAAATTAAAGATAAAAACCAACCACTTTTAATACATCGTTCCACAGAAATATTATCAACTGGAGAGGCACATATATTCTTTATTTATTAAATACTTTATATTCAATTCTTTTACAATAATAGCAAGTATAAGATAATTCAATAAGAAATATTATTTTCAGACATCAGATAAACTTACACTTTTAGTACCTGAATTATGTTACTTAACTGGATTAACAAACGATATCAGATCAGATCATAAAATCATGAAAGATCTTCACATGATTACGAATATTAGCCCTAACAATCGCTGTGATTTAGTAAGGAATTTTATATTACAAATAAAAAATAATGAGGTAGCACGTGCATTATTATCTCCATGGGGCTTACAAATTGAGGAAAATTTAACTGTATTGAATGGACGTGTTTTAATGCCTGAAAATATATATTTTGGTAGAAATAAATCATTGACGGGAAAACCAAATGCCGATTGGAATAATGAAATGTTGAAAAACCATGTTTTACGTACTGTAAGTAAAATTATTATGGAACTTTATTATAACATAATTTCTTGCAAATTTACTAATAAAAGACAAATTTATTATAGGTCAATTTGACGAACTGGTCAATATTTTATTGTCCAAAAGATAGGAAATGTGTTGCAGGATTCATTAAAATGGTGCTTGATATTTCATTACAATTTGGATTAAAATTTAATAGTCCACATGAATTTCTTTTACAAAATGATAGAACTGAAACATATTGTCGCGAACTTTATAAAAATATTAATAGTAGTGTTGAAATGGTAGTTATTGTTTTTCCTACCAATCGTACTGATCGATATTCTGCAGTTAAAAAGTAAGACAACCATAAACAATTTTTATAGTTAAGATATTATTATCATCAATGTCAATCAAATTAAATCGTTTAATATCGTTATAGAATATGTTGCGTGGAAAAACCTATTCCATCGCAAGTTATAATGTCAAGGACCCTTTCTCGTCCCGAGAAATTAAAAACCATGACACATAAAATAATTTTACAAATGAATTGTAAATTAGGAGGTGCTCTTTGGGCAGTGGATATTCCATTTGTACGTGTACATAGAAAAATATTTTAAACGTATATTTAAAATATTATGTGTTAATAATAAAATAATTTACAGGATAAATGTATGGTATGTGGAATAGACGTATATCATCCTGGTAAAGGAGAAGGAAAACGAGCAAGTGTAGCTGGATTTGTAGCTAGTATGGATAAATTATTAACATCATGGCACAGTAAAATCTGTTTACACAAATCTCGTCAAGAAATAATAGATTTATTACAGATCTGTTTTATTTCAGCTATTGACGAATATAAAAAGGTAATCCATAATGTTTCTTTACTTTTGTAACATTAAACGAGAGAAAAATTAATTCACGAAAAGCATTATTTCAGCATAACGGAGATTATCCAAATCGTATAATTGTTTATCGTGATGGTGTTGGTGATGGACAAATTGAGTTAGTTACTAACTATGAAGTTAAACAATTGTTGATAACATTCGCGCGTATAGATCCTAACTACAAACCTCATCTCAGTGTAGTTGTTGTACAAAAACGAATAAATACTCGTTTGTTTCATAACGATGTAAGTATCAAAACTTAATACATTGTACGCCGGTGGCATCTGAGATATTTAAAATCTGAGTGTCGGCAACCCCGCGTTTTCGCGGAGCCAGCGTACAATGTATTAAAGTATTAACATTATGAAAATAATTTCACGGTGTATGACTAATTAGAATGTTTTGTAATTTTTTTTAAATTTTCAGAGAAATAATTTAACTAATCCTTTAAGTGGAACAGTAGTCGATACTTGTATAACAAGAAAGAATTTTTATGATTTTTTCCTTGTACCTCAAAACCAACGTACTGGTACAATATCACCAACGCATTATATTGTTGCTTACGATGGATCAAATATGAAGCCTGATCACATGCAACGTTTTACGTACAAACTTTGCCATTTATATTACAATTGGCCTGGCACAATAAAAGTACCTGCACCATGTCAATATGCTCATAAACTTGCATCGCTTGTTGGACAAAATATCCAAATGGAACCAAATGAAAGATTATGCAATGAACTCTTTTATTTGTAATTCATGGATAATCGTTTAATAATGTATTGAAATTTTTCTATGGATACATAGAGTATTATTTAAAAATAATATTAATCGTCATTGATTTCGTATCTGTTATTATATACTATATCTCGTAAAATTTAAAAGACTAGCAAACTAAAGATACAAATTATAAAGAGTATACAAAGTTATTTTGATACGTTAAAATATAAAAATAATATTTATTTTTTTATATATTATTCTATGATAATAATTGTTGTATATATATATAATATATATATTACTATTTTTATAATAAGAAATTGTTTTTATTTTTATAATAAAATTTTTATAATAAAAAATGTTGTTTTTTGAAAAGAAATAATTTTGAAACAAAAATCATTTAAAGTTTTTAAAACTTTGATATAGAATATTATTGGTATGTTATACGATTAGCTGACGATTATTAATGAGGACTATTAATATTGATTTCATATTTTTATACGAATAAATAAATATTAGAAATAATTAACAACCCTTATATTGTAATATATTCAAAAAATATAATATAGAATTATTTAAATTCAAGGTGCCGCTGTATTAACGATACTTACATTGCATTTTATTATAAATCTTTATAAAATAACGTAAAAGAAAAAAGGATATTTTTAATCAAAGAAAACAAATTGCTAGTATCAGAGATGTTTATTGCATAATTCTATCACAAGATGGCATGGAATACATTGCGTCGTGTCGTGTCGTGCAAAATTCATAGCGGGGGATCGACTGTTGTGCATTATCAAAGAGGTGCACGTAAAATAGGTAGTGCATATATATATATATATATATACACATATGTATACATATATATATGTATATCGATAGTGCTACAGTCGTACTGCGTATCGAGTAATCGTTGCTGTCGACCATCGGTACCACTACTCAACACGCTGGCGCCTGCGTACATCTTGTTTACAAGCAACAGCAGCGCGAAGCTTCGGTGTACACATGACCTTTACAAGATGGATACGAGTGAGCACACCGTCTTTTTCTCAGGCGGCGTGTCGTTGACGAGTACTTGGTAAACAGGAACTTTACGGGTCGCGAAAAACAATCTATTACGAGGACGACAACAATATCTTATTTATCTTTCTCATATATCGTATCTTCTTAGCTACATAAAAAAGATATTATTGTTGCAGTGTCACGATTATTCGTATGGTTAGTTTTAGTGATACGACATTAGCGTGGGTTACGACTGCTTTGAGTGACGCGATATTTGTGTTCCTCCTTGCCAGTGCGAGACTGCGCGGAGTGCGAGGGAAAGGTACGAGAAGTAGTGGGGGGGTTTAGGAAAAGAGAAATATAGAGGAAGAGGAAAGAGAGAGAAAGAGAGAGAGAGAGAGAGAGAGAGGGTGAGAAAAAGAGGAATAATAAGAGGAGAAACAAATTCTTACCTAGTAGAGGTAGTAGGATAAAGGGAGAAGGAGAAAAGAAGAAGAAGAAGAAGAAGAAGAATAGGGAGGAGGAGGAGGTACGAGTATCTGCTGCGTATATTCATCACGACGCCTTTTCGTTGTTTCTTTTTCTCTATTGAACGTGTGGCCCTCCCCGTTATCGCGACGTTGTTACATTTTTGTCTCCATTGTTGTTAATCATCATCTCACATGGTACGTCGCGAGTCCCGTGATCTTCCAAATAGAACAAAACAAAATTAAATTAAATAAACGTAAACATAAGTGAAAGAAAATAGGACGTGAATAGGAGAAAATAATAAATAAATCAAAATATAATATAAGAGATGACCACTTCTAACACGACACGAGGACAACAACAAGGGGTGGAAACAAGAACAACAGTAGTGACGGCGGTTTTGTTTTGACGTCGACCGTACGTACGGTATTGCGCGTGAAAGAATATCTGTGCTGCCCTTGGCAGTAGCCTATTTGCTCGCACGAGAACGAGCTGCATTTGTAACACGCCAGCCAGTCAGGCAGTCGGGCAACGATAAGAGGGGTTCACCCACCCACTTGCGTGTGCTTCGCGTCATCTCTCCCTCTCTTATTCATTTTTCTTTACTCTCTGTATCTCTCTCTCTCTTTCTCCCTGTTTCTGTTTCTCTCGTTCTCTTTCATTTTCTCTTCCTCTTTCCCTCTCACTCTTTCTCTCTCTCCCCCTCCCCCTCCCTTTCTCTCTCTCTGTCTGCTATCTATTACACGCATGCGTAATGTATCTCTTCTCTTCCTATTTGTCTCTTTTCCGTGTACACCGCGGTAAACTTGGCGCGCATGTGTATGCGTGTGTCGCGTCGATGCAACACTGAGCCTTCCTTCTGTTTTTCTTTCTCTCTGTTTCTTTCTCTTTTGCACCCTTGTACGTAGAGATACGAAAGAGAGAAAAAGAGAAAGAAAGAGAGAGAAAGAGAGAGAGAGGAATGGCGCGCGATCAAAGACTCGCGTAGTAAATCGTGCGTTCGCGCGATAAACAGGTGTAGAAGTCCTCTATGGTAAAATATTATATTTGGTTGCACTTTACGAGCAGAGACAGTAAAGAGGAAAGCAAGAAAAAGAAGGAAAAAGCAAGAAAAGAAGAAAGAAAGAAAGAAAGAAAAGAAGAAAGGACGACGGCTTTCCGTAGGCGGCGCGTGAATACTTCGTAGAGTGTCGTCGACCTGTTAACCTCTTGCGTTTCAAGATAGCGTGCAAATTCTTTGAAATTAATCGTATAAAATAAAAATCTCTGAGTCGTCTGACAGGTGGGACTTTGTTGACATCGAAGAAAGAGAGAAAGAGAGAGAGAGAGAGAGATACGGTGTCGTTGATTGATTCGTATCTTGACAACGCATTTAAAAGACGTACGTTTAAAGGTATTTGTATCCTAACCTCTCTCTTGCTTGAGTAAGAGAGAGGGTAGGTGGCAGAAAGTAAGGGATTAAGTATTGTTTTCTTCCGTACTCCTGAACAGAGTCGTCTCGATCGTAAACTAAAGTTTGCGGAAGAGGTTGGGTGAAGAGGAATGGTGAGATTGCGAGGGGAGGGGAGCTCTGGATGGAACGCCCTTAGCGCGCGTTGCGAGTGCACATGCACCGGGATTGCCGTGCGGCGTGCATTCGCTTATTTACAATTGACACGTGCTTTCCTACTATACATCTTTACGGTGCTGCTGCATCTCTCGTTAATGAAAGGACTTATAATTCTAAATGTGTTGATCATGGTTGTTTCGTTAATTCGAAATAAATAACATTTAGAGTGGTATCTATATCAGTGGGTGTAGGAAAATAAGTGATAGTAGAAACCGTGTACGAAGAGAAAAGTGTGGTGAAGTTGTTTGACGAAGGAGGTGAAAGCTTGGGAGGGGATTTTGAACGAAGAGAAAAGGAAAGAGAAAGAGAGAGAGAGAAAGCGAGAAAAGAAATCACGCGCGACACGAGCTCGATCGACGCGCGCGATAATATCGACAACGCGCACGTCATGCTCGAGAGGAGAACGGTTTGCTTCTCGATCCTCCTACTTTCAATCAGTACGTTTAAATCGCGAAACGATAATTCAAGGAACGAGATAAACAAGAAGAGAAACAACAAGAACGTCGTTGTCATCGTCATCATTGTCGTCGTCGTCGTCGTCGTCGTCTTCTTCTTCTTTTTCTTCTTCTTCTTCTTCTTCTTTTTCTTTTTCTTCTTCTTCCTCTTCTTCTTCTTGTACAATTACTTAGTATTTGTTAAAGTAAAAGAATCGAAGACGAAGAGTATTTCCACCTGACGCGTGTGTTGTATTACTAGGGTGGGAACGTTAGTTTTCTCTCTCTCTCTCACTTGCTTCCGATAATTTTGCTTTGATATCATTTAACATCTAAGAAACAAGTATATATATCTTTTAACTTATTGCCGAACAACACAGGACGATGTCATACTTCCGCGAGAGTTACGAATCTTGGAATACGCGGCACGTTAAAGCTACATGTTCGTTCGAAAGTAAAATGTAAGAGGGAGAAAGAGAAAGAGAGACAGAGAAAGAGATAGATAGATAGATAGATAGATAGATAGATAGGTAGATAGATAGATATATAGATAGATAGAGAGAGAGAAAAGTGTGTGAGCAAGAAAACGATATTTACGCGCGACAGGAGAACCCGTCGGCAAGTTTTTGGTTTCTCGCAAGGACGGCTTTTCCGATCGTGGCCGAGGCAATGTCTTCGGGCAACAGAGCTTTGGTATCCCCATGCGGTGGGCCTATTGTGCGTAGTGGGCATCTAAAAAAGCTTAAAACTTTGAAGAAGAAATATTTCGTATTACGAGGCGAGGCACCGGGTTATCCCGCTTGTTTGGAATATTATGACAGTAAGAAGAAGTTTGAAAGCAAGCAGTTGCCTAAACGCAGCATCCTACTGCACAGCTGCTTCAATATCAACAAGCGTGTCGACACCAAGCATAAACACGTCATAGCGTTGTATACGAAGGACGAATGCTTTTGTTTGATCCTCGACAATGAAAAAGAACTAAATGAGTGGTTGAAAGCAATGCTCCTTCTACAGAGCGGTGATGTACCTGAAGGTGAACAGCCTCGCCCCACGTTCGGTAAAAAAAAAAAATTAATATAACAATATATATATATATAGATTATTTTGTTTGATTTTTTTTCCCCTATTGAATTGTTTTTACTTTATCCGATCGTATTATTATTTTTCTTTGACGTGTGCATGCATGCTCTTTAACATGCGTCTGTGCACCGCGTTGTGTTACAAAAAGCGCCAAAAATCATTTCATTAAATTTGATGTATCTCTTTATATTACTTATTTCAAATATTACCTCTATTTTGATAAATACATCGATTTGAGAACGATTTATTTTATCGTGATCGTATCGATACGATTAGATTTTATGATTGTTGAGAAGAGGTTCTGTTTACAAAATCTAATACATGTAGGGAAATTATAAATAATATTATATTTCATGCTTCTGATGGTTCAATTATTTTATATTATTTATTTGATTTAGATTGAAATATTTTTAATTATTCATTCATAATGGTAAATATATTTATATCTGCCTGAATAATATTTTTTAAATATACAATTATTTGTATATAATGTATCTAATATAAATGTAGTTATATTAAGTATATATATATATGTCAAGAATACTTTTTTATTTTATTATGTATATATTGTCAGAACACGTGTGGCAAGTTACTATGCAAAAGAAAGGACTTGGAGAACGGAAAAATATCAATGGGCTGTATAGGTTATGTCTCACTGATCGCACTCTAAGTCTAGTCAAAATTGGAGCTAAAGACAACTCTGATTCCATTGAATTTTCTGTAAGTGTTTCTGTATTATTTAATAGATATACCTTATAGTTTATTGTAATAAATAATTATAAATGCTTTAATTTTAATTTCTTTAAAATTCTTATATATAAAAAGGTGTTTATCAGTTCAATAATTTAATTTACAGTTAATCTGCATCAGGCGGTGCGGTTATATGGAACGCATATTTTACATGGAAGTTGGTAGATCAGCAGTGACAGGAGGTGGTGAATTTTGGATGGAAGCTGAAGATAGTAACATTGCGCACAACATGCATGCTGCAATATTAAATGCAATGAGTAATTCCAATTCCTGTAAAGACGAAGTTGGACCTCGTCAAAGGATGCGTAGTTCATCTGCAAATGAAGCAAGTAAACCCATCTCAGTGCTCCAACGACGACATACAGGGCAAAAATTTCATAGCTTCTCGCCTCTAGGTAAACAGAGTAGTTTTCGTTACATATATATACATATATTACCATTTAAGTAACTTGTTTTTCATTTCACAATGTCAGTTATGGTTATTCAATGTGGTCAATTGTCAATCAGACATGCTTCTACTCAATGTAAATATATATTTAAATGGTTCAAGGTGCACCATGTCTTATCTACTTTGCAGATGATTCTTCATTTGCAGGCTTGTGCATTTTAAGGATCTCTATTGCATTTTTTCTAGATACAAATATGAAGTATCCTCTGGGATATCATCGCTTACTTTGCATTAAACCATAACTGTGCAAATTTTATATTGTTTTTTTTTTTATGAAATATAAGCTGAATCACTATATATATTCTTAAGAACTCAGCTTTAGAGTAACACAAGTGGGTTGCGGGCTTTACAGAGGAACAAAGGACGTGCAAGGAACAGGTGGATCCATTGCAGGAACAGACCACTACTGCCTCTGCCCCCGCACAGTGTAGTCAGTCTCAGAGTACTTCTTCCAATACATTCACGGGTCTGTTCTCTGTCACAGTAGCTGTATGCTTTTTTTTTACGGGATTTGCAAATTATAAGAAAGAAAAGATAACGCGTACAATGTGGCACGATATTTTTTTAATATTCTTTTCTTTTATTTTTATTCTGCTTGTATTCAATTCTTATGTACGATTTTGGAACTATGTGGGTTGTAACATATAGGGTATTGTATAAACGGTCAAGCCTTTGTTTGATAAACAAACATAGATAATTATTTATATAACAATAGATATTTTGATAAACATGAAATAACTTCTTTTCTGATATATATATAAATATATATGAATTTACGAGAGGCGAATAGTTAAAGTTTGACATAGAAATTTGATCTATTTTTAAGGTCTGTTTTTCTTTCTACACCAATATTTGTAGTTATCCGTTCTTATCTCTTTCTGTTCTTTGAAAACCAATCTTCTTTTAATCGTGCTGTTTTATCGGATCTAATCTACTGATCAAATATCAATTTCATACTTTAACTTCTTGCCTCTTGAGAACTCATATATTACCTAGTTGAAGTATTTAATTCTTCTATATATATATATTATGGAATTTAGTAAAGTAACCTAACTAGCATGTGCACTTGGGTAAAATTAAATTTTGGTTTTAGTTTTTTAAACCAAGTATTACTAAAACCTGATATTTTCAATATGGTGTTTATTGAATGCACATATATGTAAATACACAAACGACAAAGGCAAAGGTATATCCTAGAAATGAGGGCCTAATCATTTTTATGTTACATTCAATTTCATCTATATAAGGAAACTCTAAGTATCCAAGCGAATATGATTTCAGAATTCGGCATATTCACTATGAAAGAGTACTTACACCATTTGAAACATTGTCATTGATTTCGTTAACCGATCGTAACGTTCGAACGTTCGTCCAAAAATCAGGCTTAACAGCACGGCGAGTTATGTATGATGTATCTGATGATACTTACAAGAAATGCACGCAAAAAATGGTAGTTGTGCGACAGTGAGAGCTGTGTGGTTTGCAGTCGTTGCCGGTACCGGGGCTGGGACTGCTGGGATTGCCTCGATTAATGTCAACTGTGCCACTGCTACTAGACGTCGTCATTCGGTAGCAAGTCATCCCCATTCCGTCAATAATTCCCAATCCGCTCATGTCACAACAAGTACAACTACTACAACGACAACCATCACCGTCACAACGACCGCCACCGCAACCACTACAACCACAACCGCAATAATATCCCATCAGAGAACCCTGTCGCTGCCCTTAGCTGCTGTTATTATCAATCAAACGCAATCATCCAAAAGATCTGTTTTACGCTGTATGTATTTTCGTTTCGTCATATGTTAAAGCAGTCAGAGATATCTTTCTTTCTTTCTCTCTCTCTCTTTCTCTCTCTCTCTTTCTCTCTTTCTCTCTATCTATCTATCTCTCTTTCTTTCTTTCTCTCTTCCTCATTTTCTTTATTTATTTATTTCCTTATATTTCAACTGTTCTGCCACTACTTCACTATTTGTTCTCAATCCAATTTGACGCTCGTGATGAACGCACTGAGCCACGATTACGATGTATTACCTGTGACTCGAATTTCGATGAAAGGCCATAGATGTAAGCTTCCGCTTGCATGTCAGGAGATGCACGATTCTCCGCAATGAAGACGGTTTTTCGTTTTTATCTCCTATCGATTCGATAAACCTCTCCTTGCTGCTCGTTAACTATCGAGCTATGACTCTATCGAATATTTCTGCGAATTATTTGGTACATATTTTCAGTTTAATTTCATTACTCATTGTTATATCATGTATCCCTTCACTATCATCATCCATATATATATATATATATATATATATATATTGCTTGACTCATATTTAAATATATATTTTAAGATGACTAACTAATAAACAATATGAACATATAAAACTATATATAAATTGGATATATGCGAATAAACTAACTGCTGCTGTGCTGGGACAATTATATTGGCTTTTTATACTGTTTGTTATTAAAATAACACATCTTCAAGGGGTGATTCTAATGAATATGTTTTCAGGTACCACTGGACGTGACAGATGCGACAGTTTGCCATCAAGAGCCAGGACAACGAGTGAATGTCATCCAACCACAGTTATCTTGAGTCATCCTAGAAGCTCTCATTTTATATCTCATGTATCCAGACCTCACTCTATGTATGGTCGAGGCCTTTCTTACTCTCCACCAGTTTCCTCAATACCGATTAGTCCAGCTTCGGCAGCATGTTCAACTGACTCAGCTGGATCCTCCCTTTCTATGGAGGATGGTGGTGAAAATATTTTAGAAGAAGGTACTAGTTCGAGATACGGTCATTCGTTGACTCCCGACGAACCAGTCATTTTAGAAGAGAATGGGGACGATTATGCTGCATGGTCTACGACGCATTCGCACCATAAATACTCGCCAAACTTTAAATCCCATTCTCCGTCACAGGTGAATTAATGCAATTTTTTTTTTAATTAAAAACAAATATTTTAGAAATTAATATTAAGATTGAATTATATTTTTGTACAATTTGTTTTGATACGTATATATGTATATTCTTTTGACAGCAGAGTTCCTATGTAGAAATGTGTAGTCCTTGTGGTTCAAGTCCTGGACGTGGTGGAAATTATATGCCAATGAGTCCAGCGACGACAGCTTATTCCCATTCTCATGCATCATCTCTTGTGGAGGAGGCGAATGTTTTATCTGATGGCTATGTTACAATGGCGCCTGTTGGCGATGATGGCTATGTTACTATGGCACCTGTTGGTGATGATGGCTATGTAGATATGGATCCATCAACCAGTCATAATGGTCATTTTCCAGATGACATGTCACAACACGGTGGTAGTAGTTGTTCCGTAACTTCTGGCACACCTAGTACAGATTTACGTTTTTCCGAGTATCACCTAGATAAAGTAACCAGCTTCTTTGCACCAGGGGAAGATTTGCAAGCTAGACCAACTAGAGCGTATTCAGTTGGATCTAGACCAGAACCAACTAATAAGCATCGTAAAAATAGGTATCGAATTTAATACTTTTTATATTATAATGAATTAATTTTAACAGAAGATATATGACATAAATTTAATACATTTTTTCTTTTTACATTTTCTTTAAAATGATAGATTAGATATCACGCAGCAGGAAGCAAGTAGAGTGAGAGCATTTTCCGTAGGAAGTCGTTCAAAGAGACCTGAACTTGGCAGATTAGCTAATGTAGTTACAACGCCTTTGCCATCTAGTTCGGATAATTCCAACTCAAATAAATCAAATTCAGCACCCTTATTATCCAGTTCTTGGGGTTATAATTCTGGTTGTTCTGGTACCTCGGAACGAATGGAAGACCTTATGGAATTAGATTTTACAAGACAAAGTGTTCCAGTTACTCTTTCTTCACCTCCTTCTTCCTATACGCAATCACAATCACAGTCATATTCTACTGCCACCACCGACACTAGTTCCTACGTCGATATGTCTCCTGGACAACCGCCTACATCGACCACTGCCTCGTACGTCGACATGAGCGGCTTAAATAAGGTATTTCGTATTTAAAACGTGTTAATCTTATTCAATAACCATTCAATTGTTTTAAATATTTTTTCTTTCTTTGTTTTTTCTTATAGATCAATCGTAATAATAACAATAATTCTATCACTGCCAATCAGAACCATAGTCACGTTCATGTATCATCTTCGGCTTCCACACACAAACCAGTTATAACAACCTTAAAACCAGTGGAAGAAGCAGAGGGTTCATATATGAAAATGGACGGTAATATGGAAGATTGGTCACTATCAGGTGCAAGTCCTAAACAAATTCCATCGCCTATGCAGGAAGACTGTATTCAAACTAATGGCCCACCAGGTAGGCTATTTACTATCATATTAAAATTTTTATTATATAAATACAGCAAAAGAGTGACTTTATTTTGTATATAAGATTTTAATATATTGTTATTTATAATATAGGTGGTGCAAGAACAGCCCCCGTTGATTTACCTCAACCTAGGCGACCACCTGAAGGATACGTAGAAATGTCCTTCAAGGCTAGGCCAAATTTAGAACAAGATTATATTAATATAAGTACAGGAATGATTGGACGGAATAACCGAAGGATACGGGTCAACAACAGTCGCAAGGAAAACTCACGTTCACAACCAATAGCTATTCAAGCTGGAAGTAAACCATTGAAAGCACCTAATTTCTTACCTCTTAATGGCAGCCCAACATCGGAAAGTTTAGCGAGTACACCAGCTTCTCCTCCACGTGCTACGCCTACTGGATCGGCAGCTACTATTTTCCCCTTCTCTTTAAATAGTCCTCAATCTCCTATAAAGCCATTTACGCATCAACAAAAATCTGATGATTCTTCTTCAAGGATCGATACGAATTTGAAGAATAACGATTATGATATTACAACTGATAATACGACGAAAAAAATTACCACCATTAATCCGGTATCCACAATGACGACGGATACTACAAATAATTCAATATCAAAAATCATTAACGATGAACCATTAAGTCGTACTACGGATCAAACACGAATTATATCAAACTCGATATCTTCGCAAGAATGCACGTTGAATTCGTTAACAAAGAAATTTGCCGATCTTACGGTATCTAAGCCACGATTAGTTACTGCATCACCTAATACCAGTCCGACGTTATCGGGTTTTAAAACAGCTACGCTGCAACAACAAAAATCATCGTCACCGAAATTCATTGACGAAACACCGATACAAACACCTACGTTTACTCCAACTCCTACGCCTAGTCCTTTGGATAGCGATGGTTACGAGAAACTACAACCTGGTGCAACAGTTTTACATTATGCTAGTTTGGATCTACCAGAACTCGCTACGGTGGTACCCGTATCGCCCGCATCTGTTCAGGAAGGTTTCAGTTATGCTGAAATTGACTTTACTAAACTGAAACAAAATTAACTTTTATGGTCAGAGGCGTGCGTGCCGTTGTATTTTACAATATTTACATCAGAGCTCTGTGTGTTTGCAAATTTAATAGTAAGCAGACAGTATGTTTGACGGTTTTACATCCTACATTAGTTCGATGAAAGTAATTGAATTTGTGCAAGGTTCCGGGTACCAGTTGTGTATAATTTATTTCTTTTATCCCAGCGCATCTGAAGTGTAATCATTTATTGGGTTTCGTAAATCGTTTTGGATTTCTCTCTTTTTTTTCTTTTATATTTTTCTTTCTTTTTATTTTTATTTTATTTTCTTTTTTTCTTTTCTTATAAAGAAAGAAAGAATTATTCGCACTTATAATTCTGGTACAGCATTTGGGTGTCGTTATTGTATGAGAAGAAGATATTTATTTATATTATTTTTATAAAAACATATATATATATATATATAACGTAATATGCATTATATTACACGAGAAAAAGATAAATCTTGGATCTGATGTGCACATCAAGCTGTGCGAAATAAAGAAAAACTTAGGCAGTTATAGTTTAAATAATGTATATAGAATTTGCTCACTGCATTATGACATTCCAAGATAGATACTTTCTCTGATTAAAATCTTTTAATTCAAGTTAACTGTCTCCACGAGCAATTTTGTAACGTGAAGTATCTCTTTTATACATATTTGGCTTTTGAAATTGTATTATTACATAGAACATTTATTTAACAATTTTTAGATCTTTTGTGAATATGTTTTATATTGAAAGAGTGTTAGGCATGTCATCGGTGTAAATTTTTGGTAATTATTTAAAAGAAAAAAAAAAGAGAAGAAAAATAAAAAAATTTATTTTTAACTAATCTGTGATTATATGTAATTAGTTAATCATATATAGGGGGGGAGGGATATAAATATATATATATATATATTTCATTTTTCTGGTAAGAATGATAATTTTACAGATATTATATAAACTGCCTGAACATACAATACGACAATGTAATGGCACTACCAGAAATATAAGAGCACAAATTGTTTTTTTTTTTTTTGTTTTTTTTTAAATACTTTTTAAATATTTTTCATATTATGAAAAATCTGTTAATAGGGCATCGAAAAATAACAGTAATACGTATTTACAGACAAATAGACGCACCATAAAGCGGGTATAAAGATGTTATCTGCTTTTTCGTATGAATTATGAAATGTCGGAATACCTTGAGGTAAACTTGAATATATATATTTATATATATATATATTTAATGTATACATATGTGTGTATGTATATATATATTTCCACATATGCATACATATTTACTGGGTAATCTGTGAAAAAGTGTACAATCGGTAAAAAATTGGTGATTGCTTGTTTAAAAATAGCTAGAAGCGGAAAAAGAATGAATGTTTTTTAGCTTAATGAAGATTTGAGATCTTAATTAAACATGTAAAAAGAAAGAAAGAAAGAGAGAAAAAAAAAAGAAGAAAGATAGAAATTTAGTTATAATTAGGTATTCTTGTCTATTGACTACAATGATTATAAATTATATCGGCGTTGTTAATATTGATTTGATGAGTATGCATTAGTTTCTATAGAGTATAATATATGCTATGATATATATGTATATATATATATATATATATATATATATATACATATACAAATATTTATATATATATATATATGTATATATAATTACGCTTGTTAAGCTACGAGTAGCGTTAAAGATTTTCGTAAACTCTCTTTGCTATTTTTAATGTCGCGTTTGACGTGAATCGTTTTTAAATCGGTGATCATTTTTTTTGTCGGTTATATCTTAAATTGCAGTATACCGCGTATATACATATGCATCGTCCAAATAATGCTATAAATATATAAATATATATATATATACATGTATATGTATATGTTTATGTATATGTATATATATATATTTATATATATATATATATATATAAAAATATAAATAATATAATATTAAGTATAACAATATATTAATAAATAATAAACGCGCAATGTATATGTACATATATATCGCGGTCGTATGATTACTATAAATCCTTTAGAAAACGTTCCTCCCATACATACTTATCTTCCTTAAAGTTTTACATTTTTATTTTTTTGCAAAAGTATATTATTTTAATATTTAATATCATTTTGTAATATTTTTATTTTGCTTCTTAGATGAAGAACATCTAAAGATATTTTTTCTTGTAAATATTTTACTCTTTCCTCAGGTAATCATCTCCGAGTTTTAATATCTTTATTTTTTTCATTTGTAATTTAGTGTATCTAATATATTATTGCTTGATTTGGACGTTATTTGTGATTTACTAATTAACAAGAAATGAAAATTTAATATTACAATGATTACATGCAAAGTTTGCATAATAAAAGAAAATGCATGAAGGAGTATTTTGCAATGGTATCTTTAATAAAGAAAAATTTTAATATCAAAGCTAATATAAAGAAATCATTGATCGATATACTTGTACAGAAATTAAATTAATGTGTTACTACAATAGAAAATATGTATTTTGTTTAAAAGAATTATTTTCTGCACACGGATGTAGTTGCAACGTTTGAATTTTCCCGCCTGCGCGTATAGTAAAGGTGGCGCTGTGTAGCGTTGCTTCAATGCGCAGTCGCAGTATTTACATCGCTCCGTGCTCAGTTGATAAAGCGCAATCGTAGTGTTCAGATCGTGGTTATATGCAAACCATGTGTATTTTAGGCGGCACTTATTTATACGCGAAGTTTTAAATCCCACGTGTTATTTGATCGATTGTATATATACGAATAATAGTAATTGATTTGTATTAATAGAATTTAAATGCATTAAAAATAAGTGTGAAAAATAAGCAGCACGCACAAGACAAAATAAATGAAATAGACAAAAGTGTATTGTTTGAATTGTTTTTAATGTTAATAGATAATACAAAAACAATGGATGTTCAAAATAATTTAGATATGATTATATCTGATTTTTATAAAGCTACTGCATCATGTAAATCGGATCCCACTTTATTAGATAGTACACTTAGAAACTTAATAACCTATGCTGTAAAATATAAGAAAGAAACACTTATATCTCTTTTTGAGAAATTTAATGACATACCATTAAATTTTGAAAATAAAGTAGATGGTGTTACTTTGTTGGAATTCTTTCAACAAATTGTAGATAATATTTTATTAGTGAAAGTATTGAGTCCTGTTGATTATAAATTACTTATAAAGATAACAAATTTTTATCCTACCATCATCGAAAAAAAAATTGATAGTATTTTACGTAAAGTGTATTTACAAGAACCAACGATAGAATATAATGATCTGTTCATCTGTCTTTTGGTTGCCAACATTTTATTAAGACAAGAACATAAATTAATATCACAACTTATAACAACTTTGGAAGAAGTTATTACTAATGAAAATGAATTTAAAGAATTCGATTTGACTACAAGATCATCATTTTTTCCTCTTGAATTTAAAAATAAATTCACCGAATCTATCTCATCGTACACAAACTCACATGTTTTAATGATATTAAAAACTTTGATAGATAATTTAAACAGACATTGCGTTAAATCATTGAAATCTGATACAACTGGTTAGTATGACAAAATAATAATATTTATATAAATATTTCATAATCAATTTTGTAAAATATAAAAGAAAATTATAATATAATATATTAATTTGTCTAATATTTCTTATAGATGGCAGTACAATATTGTTTAAAGCAACTGCAGAATTATTAATTGGATTTTTAAACGGTGTGTCTATCGTTGGCTATACATCGACTTTATCGTATCAACAAGAATTCATAAATATTTTAAATAAATTAGGAAAAAATTTATCTCGTTTAATAAAAAAATCTTTACACGTAAATCATAATGCTAATATTATAGCTGTATTATTATCCGTTATATTATCATGGAGTGAAATACAAAATATGATAAAATATTATTTACCAAATGTTAACAACGATGAATTAGTATTTCCTATTTCGGATGATCACTGGCAACAACTGATTCAAAGAATAACTAATTTCGGTGAAGAGGAATGCATAAATAATATGGTATTAATAAAACTATTTTATTATATATTTTTAATCATTTGATCTAATTGCATATGTATTTAAAATTAATAATATTATTATATTATATTTCAGAATAAGCTTATGATTCATAATATTAAATATTATTCCACGAATGATTCTACCATTAAATTAAATAATTTAATAGATGGTTTGAAATATTGTTGGAGTATCATATTGAAATGTAATACAGAAATAATATCATTATTAAATAATAAAGAACTTTCTGAATTAGTTTTATTACTCTTGAAAGATATGATGTCGAATGAATATAAATTTAATCAATGGATGGAAATAATAAGTAATGATAATTTACAAGAAAACAAACGATTTATAATATATCTTTTATGCCATATTCTTATGCAAATTGGAACAATACCAAAGGAAGGAATAACTAATACCATTTCACAACATATAAATGCAGTACGTAAATCAAGAAAGTGTTTCTTTTTAAACATACACGTTGTAGTATTATTCATTATTGAACTTTAATATATACATACATTATATTAAAATATTTTTTCAGAAAGTAGTACTGTCTTCAGAAGTATCAGAAAAAAATAAAATAATCAAGATTTTAGAAACCATGAAAACAGAAATACTTGATTCTAAATGGGAACAAATTAAAAATACAGAATTTGATAAAATTAAATTGTATTTAGATATTATAATTAATATGCCAATAGAATTTCTTAATTCTAATGTTAAAGCATTAATATTTATGGTCGTATTTAGTATCAACAAAGAATGCATGGAAAGTGAAGTTATAACAACTTTATGCAACAAAATATTTCTTAGTAAGTATTTAAATAATTAAATATAAACCATAAAGATATGATCTTTTCAATAATTATCTTATAAATCATTTTTATTAATTTTTACAGAACTTTTTCAAATGCCTGGTGTTGATATTTTAAATTATATAGATCCAGTATCAGTAATACATCAACTAAATCAATCTACAGCTTTTCCAAAAGCGTTAGAAAAGTCATTACGAAATATTAAATCTTATGATGATTTAAAAATATTGATAAATGCATCTTATATTAATAAAGGATCTATGTACATTCTTTTAAAGTGCATAGATAATGCGAAACAGAAATTAGATGCCGATCAGAAATGTTTTTTTAAAAAAGCTATAAAAAAATTATCTAAGAAAATATTTAACAGATTGCCAAATAATATTGAACTTCCTTATGATGTACAGTGTTTGACATTGATAATAAAAATGAATACATTAAATAAAGAAATTATGAATATTTTTAAAGAATCTATGGAGTTAACATTACATAATATATTCATGGTAAGTGTACATATATAATAATAATAATAATAATAATAATAATTTATAATTTGTTATTATTATATAGTCATGTAATTTGGTTTAAACATTTAAAAACAATTATGAGAGTAACGAGTTGGTATTTTATTAAAATAAGATTAATTCTTAACAATAATTTGAAATAATATAATAATATATCTTTTTATTTATATAGTCTACAGAAAAACAACATTCTAATGAGTTATTAGAAGCAGGATTGCAATTAGCTGCCACAATTTTTCGAAATTATCAAGAATTTAAAATTCCTCAAGAAATTTTAACAAAAATATGGCCAATAATACTAGAACGTCCTTGTGAGAATTTACTTCTACCTTTGATAGCATCTACCGAAATTGAACAATTAAAAAAAATGCTTATTTTGATGCAGACTCTAATGGTAATTTAAAATACATATAAACATTAACACATTGTATGCCGGTGGCATCTGAGACATTTAAAATCTGCCCATAAAAAAATTATATTTTATATTACAGATAGAAGAATTACCTAAATCCAATGGCAACAAATTAGAAAATACTTTTATTGTTTTAAATGCTATATTAAAATCGCATATGGCAATAGAACGTAATAATCTTCGTACGGCAATAATTGAAAGCTTGTTTAAAAACATTCAAGTTTTAAACGTATCAGAACAATATTGGCCAAAGTTATTAGAATTACTTCAGAATATAATAATTTCCAAAAATGTATATATGTCTGATATTATAATTGATCTGAGTATGAATATTGCTTTACAAGCTTTGGAAAAAAGAACTCTTACAATATGCAATCATGTTTTAATGTTATGTGGAACTTTAATAAAAGTCAAAATGGATCTAGTAGTAAATAGATTACCAGTTTTACTTATTTTATTTAGAAGATTAATTATCATTATTATTCAATTATCTAAAACTGTTGATAAAGTTGAAGAACATATTTGTCAATGTCTCTTATTTGATATTGAAAAGTAAGTATATTGTGAAATATACAAGGTAGTACTTACTTTAAAAATTTTTATATTACATTAGAAGGACCAGAATGAATTAATTAATAAAACACAAGAACTAACTTGTATATATATTTTCTGTTATACATAATTATTAATATTCTTTGTCCATAAATTAATACTTTAAAGAAATAACATTTCTTTTTGCAGATTCGTAATATCTTTGATAAAACATAAGAAGGATTTAAAACGTTTAAGTCCATATGTCATAGCTGATTTGATTGAAATAATGTCAGAAGGAAGATTAAAACATTTTGTAAAGGTAATTTTGTATAAATACTTTTGATAGATTAATTATATATATATGCCCATAATTATGAAAGTGGTTTAAGTCATAAATTTCATAAATTGCATTTGAATATTAAATAAATTCCATATAATGTTGAAATTACAACCACTATCTATTTATTTTTGACAATATCTTAAAGATTGCATTGATCACTTTCATAATTATAGATTCGTTCAAGTTTTATAAGATTTCTGTATTTCTAAAACTTGCAATTGATTTTAGTTTATTTAAAAATAATGTAACATTAACATATGCATATATATTTCTATTTTACAGATCTCATTGCAAAATATAATGGCATCGTTATTCAGTATCTGCGATCAATATGGCATTGCTTTATTATCACGTGCACTTCCAGCGAATCTACAAGAAATTTTCAAAACTCAACTTGATGATTATAATAAATTTTATAAATTTTTTTGGAAAGATATAAAATAATAAATGAAATGAATGTAAATATTAAAATACTTTCAAAATGTATCTTTAATAAAAAACCTTTATTAATAAAATAACTTTTGTAAATTAATACTAAATATAAATATTGTAGTATATATTTGTATTTTTATTTCATATACCAATCGATTAAAAAATATTGAAAATATAATTTAAGAAATACACATCTACATTATTATTCGATGTATGTCTTATACATAGTGGATTATGTAAACCCACCTAAAACGTATATCATTCGTTCTCTATTGAAATAAATTAGTAAAGAATTATTCTTATATTGTAAATAATATTTTAATACGTTCTTGATAAGATAATCGTATAAATAAAATATACGAAATAAAAAATAAAGTGACAAATATATTTCAATGTTATATTAAAAAGTAAATACAATTTTTTAGGTTAACTGTGATGAGAATTATAAGACTTGATACTGTTTTTATAGCTACCTTATTTAGTGTATTTGGTAGTTATTATATTTGGAGCCCAGTATTGGAAAAATTAAAAGATAATAATGAAAAACGAGAAGAGGTAAATCATTATAAATGTATTTTGTTATAAAGTATTTTATTTTAACCTAACTTTTTATACATACACACACATATATGTATAATGTCATTATATAGAATTTTGCAACTTAGTAAATTTGTATAATCATTTTAAAGAATTATTTAATATCTGTGTTGTTTATACATTTTATTAATTAAATTCGTCATCTTTTTTTTTTCTTTTTATCAGCCAATCGCAGACACAATCATTGTCGAAGGGGATGATAGGTGGGAAGATGATTAAATTTGCAATTGGATTTACAGGATTATATTTTCTTATTGTAGGAATTAAGTAAGTCTTATATAATAAATAATTATATTAAAAAAAATGATCCATTACTAATATTTTATTCCAATAATATTCAAAATTAATGAACTTATATTTCTTTACAACAGAGTGCAAGTATTGCCACTTTTAGAATTCAGAAAACTAAAAAAAGCTGAAGAATATGCTAATATAATATATAGCAGTGAATCTAAATAAAACTAATTTTTGTATTAGTATACATGTAGATATATTGGAACATATAACATCATCATTAAATGATTTTACAAATCTACAATACAATTATTACATCTATATAAGAAACATTAAATAACAATATATGTTTTATTCGTTAAATTTCCCGCCATAAAAAGGTATATATCTATTTACTACTTTCCAATCTGTAAAATAAAGAAACGCTAAGGTTCCTGCTGTCCCATACCCCATTAACGATGGCATCCTGAAAAATTCACATATTACAAAATTCATTTTAAAATCAATATTTTTATAATAACAGAATGACATAAGGATTATTTAGTTCAAAAAATTAAAGAGATTGTCCTTCAAATATTTATGAAATGTATTAAACATTGTTTCAGTTGACACATAATGTTACATAACTTATTTTAGATGATTTTCATTGGAAATTTAATATTTAATAAAAATTTATAACTGGTAAATTAAATAAATAAACTTACCAAGATCCTAGCAATTCAACGTGTCTTTTGCCAATACGCATTTTTAATAAGTTATAGTAAAATTATGGTTATGCAGTTAATTTGTCAATGGGGTCACCCTTTTTTTGTAATATCGATCTCTGAGAAATAGAAAATAGATATTTATTAATATAACAAAGACAATTTTGGTTTAAAAGAATAATACATAATATTGATAAAACATTTAAGGAAAAAACTATAAACGTACATCTGTGTTCAGATAAATCTGAATTCCTTCAACTGAACTGATGTGATTGATAATACAAGTAACTCCATCTAACGGTACTTGGATTATTAAATACATTTCCCAGATATATAAAATTAAAATAATACTATTTTATTTCTATTTTATTCTTATATAAATATAGAATATTTGTACTGTCATAATAATTCTATTACAAGTTAATGTTAAAAATATTATATTTTAATAAGAAATTTATTTAATTATTAATATGTTGACATAGTTATACTATTAAATAAGAATAAAATATTATTTTGCATTTAACTTTAACTTTTTAAGATTTTGAAAATGTCTTATTCGTGATTGGTTGAAATTCTAATAATGTATCATATTGATTGCAAATATCGATAATCGAATGATAAGATTTGAAAATATCTAACTGTACCCTAACTGTACCTGATAGTCTGCGAGTACAGTCAGATACAGTAATATATTAAATTATGTGTGAAGTGTATCATTTGAGTTTTGCCTGTTTTATTTAGTTTAAATAATACATATTATATATTAGAAACTATTAAAAATGTTTCTTCATTTTCTCATCGCATATTTTGTATTTTTCGTACCATGTTTAGCTGATAAGTTACTTGAAGAACATGGGGTTAAATATGCTGATCAATGTGAAAGTAATATTACATTATTCTTTTACTTTTTCATAAATTACTTTACAAATATATAATAAAATCATGTATATATATATAAATATGTGTGTAGACGTTAAATGCTTTAAAATTTCAAGCATAGTTCGTTTCATTTATAAGCATATACCAATTCATAAATATCCTCAGATTGAATACACATTTACTCAACTAATAGTTTTAATTTTGATCAAATTGTTTCTATATAATTCGATCATTAATTTCTTTTTATTATATCTTTCTATAGCATGTAAAGTCGTAGCTACCGAACTAGAAGCAAGATTGGATGAAACTGGAAAAACTCATGATGTACTTGAAATTGGATATT
Source organism: Mischocyttarus mexicanus (assembly GCA_023678845.1). NCBI lineage: Eukaryota > Metazoa > Arthropoda > Insecta > Hymenoptera > Vespidae > Mischocyttarus > Mischocyttarus mexicanus. The sequence goes on along the minus strand of JACGTP010000046.1, from coordinate 601,689 downwards.
CCGTTGATGATATCATTCCCAAAAAGAGAAAAGAATATAAAAAATCGTATGTATTATTAATCTATATATATATATATTTAAATTATGATAAATATAAAATTAATTAACATTACTTTTATTATTCAATTTAGGGAATTACGTTTATTAGAATCAATGGAAAATATTTGTGAACGTATATTAGAATACAATATTCATAAAGAGCGAACTGATAGTACAAGATTTGCAAAGGGAATGAGTCAAACATTTAAAACCCTTCATGGCTTAGTGTAAGTAAAAATGTATTCAAAATACATTAATTTACAGAGTATCCTATGACTAATCGTATCACCAAACTGAGATGATTCTATATGAAAAATATTTTAGCTTATTTTGAAAGTCATTTTTATGCTAATTCATATGTTTACAAACAGTTTCAGTATAACGATAACTCTTTCATTGATTCTAATCTTATGTTTATCAAACAAGTCATGGGATATCCTGGTATATATTATGTTTCTCTATCTTTGAACTATGACCTAACATTAGAGCACATTATATTTTTAATAAACTATGAAATAATGGCTGTTAATTTATACCAAAGTATTAAAAATAATTAATTGATAGAATACTTTAAGAAAATTTTCTCTTACATATTTTATATTATATAAACATTTTAAGGCTACGAGTAATATTACAAACAAATGTATTTGGTCATACTGCAAAAAGACTGAGAAATACTTGATACTTTTACTTACTATTAAATAAGATATAATAAAATAAATTTTTTTTATAGAGATAAAGGTGTCAAAGTAGAATTAGGTATCCCTTTTGAATTGTGGGACAAACCTTCAGTAGAAATTACTAGATTAAAGACGCAGTGCGAAAACTTACTTGAGAATCATGAACAAGATATCGAAGATTGGTATCATAATCATCAAGGAAAAGTTTCTTTGATGAAATATTTGTGTACGGACAGAGCTCTTAAGGGAAAAGATGATACATGTCTTAAAGAAAAAGGTGATACTGGAAAGATTACTAGTCGAAATAAAAAGAAAAGTATTGATATAAAAGATGAAACTGAGAAAGAAAATAATATAAAAACAGAATTATAGTATAATGTAGATAATAATTAAATGTACATTTGATTTTTCTTTTTTTTTTATATCTGTTTTTATACATAATATTATTTTGTAAGAAAATTTCTATGATTTATTGTGATATGCCATAAAATGGAATAATGTATAATATAATAATAAATATTCAAAGAGTTCCATGTAATATCATAATTGATTTAGATATAAATAATTAGGATTATTTTTCAAAACTATTGAATGATTTTAATAATATATTAGGTTTTCAAGTATGAAATGGAACAAATTTCAATTCAATTAAGTGGATTATTTGCTTCAATTCATACTTGACAATCTAATAATTATTTAATAGATAGCCAGTTAATATAGTTACGTATTCATTTTAATAATAAATACTAGATTTTGTTACAGTTTGTTTTTTTTCATAGTTCACGTTAGTAATGTCATAGGAAACTAAACTAAAGTTTTATTTTCTCAGATGTGGTGGTACCCATTTCCTTTTACCTCGTAGTTCTCTCAGTCGGTCATATTCTTCTTTAAAATCTTCATGCTCATCTCTGAATAAACCATAATCACGTAGATGTGACATCAATTTCTGTATATCTTTATGTCTAGGATAATAATCGACTATTTCTGGTCTTTTCTGAACAGGTTTTTCACTAAAAAGTTTTACTACTTTAAGTGATTTCTTGTTTGTCTGTCTAACAACTTCACCAAAAATACGATTACTCAAACGATTCATACGATTAGCATAACTCGTTCCTACAGTCGCCAATTGTAGATATTTATTCATTTTAATAAGATCAATTGTATATCTGAGTATTTCTTTAAAGCTTATTCTCTCAGAAGAGTCCCATTGACATTTATATAAAAATATTTTTATGACACAGTACGAATGCTGAAAAAAAAGAAAAAAGATTTAATTTACAATTAGAAATATATTTTAAAATGTGACACATTATATTTTTAAAGTACATTTTAAAAGAAATGAAATGAGAAAATAAATAATCACAATAAAATAGAGATTCTACCTGACATAACCTTAAATATATTTAGTAACTAGTTATTGTAGATAGCGCAACATGTATTTTCATCTAGCGTCATCTAATAAGACAGCATAGAAATCACCAAATTAAGTTCCCGTGCAAGAGACCAAATATGTATAATTCATTCGCAATGCAGGGTAATACTCTAACTTTTAGTTACGTTAAAAATAAAAAAACAGGAGGTTTTTAGTCGGTAGGCGGTCCGTACTGGGACCGATTTATCCAGGATTAATTTCCTGGATAAGACGGAATCCTGGACGGACTGAATCCGACACTATCCCAGGAAATCGGGCCTGGGGTGTCTAAGTTATATCAAAATCTTCTCTAAACCTTGGGCTATCTGCCCATACCTTTGTTTTTAATCTAGCNACTTTATCTTGACGCGACCCATACTTTACCTTGACTAAACCACGACAAAGTTATATCAAAATCTTCTATGAACATTGGGCTAACAGCCCATACCTTTGTTTTTAATCTAGCTCAAGTTTCCGCTGAGAAAACGCTGACGCAACCTTTTGAAATTTTTCACTGAAAAGAACTTTAACTATTCTTTACTTTATCTTGACGTTTACTTGTACTACAAGATGTAGTACATTAGTATAATACAATACTACATTCTTTTTATTATTATATAATAAATTGTTTTAATATTATATAACTTGTTTTAGAAAAATATTTTAGCGTTTGTAATAAAAACAGGAGGTTTTTAGTCGGTAGGCGGTCCGTACTGGGACCGATTTATCCAGGATTAATTTCCTGGATAAGACGGAATCCTGGACAGACTGAATCCGACACTACCCCAGGAAATCGGGCCTGGGGTGTCTATGAAGATTTTCCTCCTGTCGTAAAAAAAAAAAAAAAAAAAAATCGATTTGCTGTCCAGTTTTCCAGACATTTAAAGAGAACACTGAAGATTTCCCGGAGAATTTAGGGTAAGTAAAACAAATTTGTAATACTATATATACTATATATATATAATACTATATATACTATATACACTATATATACTGTATATATATAATACTATCGCATATCATGTAATCCTGTTACAAATCTAATTTTTCGAGAAAAATTTGCTGTCCAGTACCAAATGGAGAAAATTTTGCTGCTCCATTTCATACTTGACGAAACGTGCCACCTCTTNGCATATCATGTAATCCTGTTACAAATCTAAATTTTCGAGCAAAATTTTAATTTTGCTCCATAAATCGAATTTTGTAACAGGATCACATGATGTGCGAAGAAGTGGCACTTGAAAATTGTTTGCCTTTAGTTTTTTATCAGGACAAAAGTTTTTTTTTTCAGGAAATTATAAGGAAATGATAGGGTTTTCAAAGATAACACTTGATTTATATTTTAAATTAATCATATATTCTTTTTAAATTTGGTATACATTTTTTTATATATACATTGATATAAATAGTAATTTTTATAATTAATACATACAAAGTTACTTTTTTTAGTTAATATATAACTTATAAATAGCGCATATAAAATGTATAATATATAATATAATACAATAGTATACATTTTTTAAATATACATTGATATATACATTAATTTTTATAATTAATACATACAAAGTTATTTTTTTAGTTAATATATACCTTATAAATAGCGCATATAAAATGTATAATATATAATATAATATAATAGTATAATAGTATAATAGTATAATACAATAGTACAATACAATATTACAATAGTGCAATAGTACAATTATTCTGTATTCTGTAAAGAATTAGGTGAAATCACAGCTGTAAAGTATTTCCAGGTAAAGTACCAAAAAATGACATGCCTTTATACGTTTCGTTTGGTAGCAGCGAAGGGTGTTCTTCAAATATTATAAACTCTGAAACAAAATAGCAACATTAGTTTTTCTTAAAAGATTAACAATTAACAGAAAACAATGATTATAAAAAGATTGAATAAATTAATAGAATATTGACTTATAAAAAAAATGTAACACGCAAGAACGTGTAATATCTTTTATTATACCACATCTACTTACCGAAAATTAGTCGAAGAAAATTTAATTATGTAACAGTATTACAGGACGATGTTCGGTTCTTTTCTATCTATTATCCTTCATTTATTTCCATTTACAGGAAAGCTAGAAAAGAGATGATCTTCTTGACAAATTTCTCGGGAACTTATCGACAAATTGTAGCAAAAGATCTAAGCTAACGGATATAATAAACGTGCAAAAGTTTCTTCAAAGGAAGAACTTGTTTTTTGTTTTGGCGTGGCATTCATAAACTGCCGGAGAGGTGGGAAAAATGTATAAATACCAATGGAGATTATTTGGAATAAAATATTTTGTATCATTTTCAAACAACAGATGTATAATTTTAACAAAAAAATTCCTGTTTCGTATTTCTACACCTGGTATATATACATTTCATTTTATTTATTGCACATTTTATATAATATAATACCATTTACAAAAATATTAACAGTATAAAGTTAGATGTATCTCTTAGCGAATAATAAATATTATTACAATAAGAATATTAAAGTCACACGAGTATACAGCGTATAAGAATTCTTTGATATTTTCCTGTTTATAAATTTCTTCATAGACGTTCTAATTTATAATATTTTTAATACAGTCGGTATTATTTATTTTTTATACTTTGGATAAACCAGAAATCAGGATTAACAGGATTCGTATAAACAGAGTTACGCTATACACTGTCTGATTATATTCAAAATAACATAATATTTATTCACGCACTTGGTAAGATTGTTTTCTTTTCGTTTTAGTAATAATCTAAATATATACTTGTATATTTCGCAAACATATGGAAAAATTGATGATAATATTTTATAATTTTCTTAAATTAGTTTTATATTCAAGAAGCATGTTATTTTCCGGGGGTAACGAAAGACATGCTCTTAATAAATTCTCAATAGCAGCTCGTTGTCTGAATAATGCATTTATAACGGGTGTACCATTTGGTACTAATGGTGCTTTTAACAAATACGAAAGGATTGAAAGAATACTATCAAAGCCTCGATATTCTTCATTTCCTTGATTTACATGTCGGAAGGTAATGCGAGAACATAGTTCAGCAAGTAATACCAAATCCAAAATTATTGGACTTGCCAATAAAGAATCCTCGCAGGTATTATGTACCACTATAGTATTATGTCCACCAAGCATTATTTCTGACGTGTATTCATCCATAGCCCTTTTGCTATCGCCTATTTGAAAAAAAAAATATATATTTATTATTTTCTATGTTAATATTTTTATTAATCAATATATATTAGGTTGTCAAGTATGAAATGGAGCAAAGAATGCACATAATTGAATTACATTTTGCTCCATTTCATATTTGACAAACTTAATATATTATTGAAAAAATATTATTTAAAGTTATTTAATTTAAAACATACCAACATATGGAACATATTTAATAACTACACAGTGATCCGGTTTTTCTCCAGATTCGTATAAGATTTGATTAGATTGAACCATATCGTCAACCACGTTACTTTTCGATATCTGAAATATATAAAACACATTATTTTAGATCATTTAAGAGGAGTGGAGGTGGTAGACTATAACTGTTGACAAAAGAACACTTTTTTGTGCGAATCTTTTTTAAAGATATGGATAAAGTAAATATATTCAACTGTGTTGCATGTTTGAAAGCATCAATCTAAAAATATTCTGTAATTTTAGTGTGAAAAAATATCGAGAAATAAGCTGGTGGTAAAGTATTTGCAAAGATTTGCGAGATTTTTAATAACGTTATGAAATAAATATAAATTACCTCTTTCGAACGAAATTGTTGAGGTGCTGATAAATTATATCCATCGTTGTTTCCAAGATGATTGTAACTTACAATTGAAACTGGTTTTATACCAGCAGATACTAAAAAATCTACCAAAACTGATTTCAATTTTGTTTGGCCTGATTTAAAATCATCTCCACCAATGAACGTGCCTTGCCTCTCAGCTAATTCAATAACACCCGGTACAAAAGTATTTTGTGGTGATCCGTTTATATAAGTGCACTGATAAAGAAGAAAAATAAAACAAAAGGTTAAGATGTATATAATTATTTAAAAAGAAAGAAAGAAAGAAAAATAAATATAAAATTGTAACTCACTCCTTCCAATGCAGCAGCTACGGCAAACATTGTACTAGGACTAATTTCAGGATGATTTTCTTTAATAGATTTTAATAAATTATCAGCAGTATCATTAACTCCTTGATTAATTGTAGAAAATCTTTCCGTATTAGCTGTCCACAAAACTATAACTTGATCTAAATTCTTGGATGCTTTAAATTCAGTTATATCTTTTCTTATCATATCCAATTGTCCGAGTTTTGTTCCTTGTATAACATTGTCAGCTCTAGTTTTCTATAAACAAAAATGATATTTTTATATTCCTTTTAAATAAATGGTTCATAGTAAATGGTTTTACAATCATAAATTCATTACTAACTTGATTGGATGCGATAAAGTCAGGATAATATATACTCTTTCTAGGTTTAATATGAATCATAAAAGGTTTAAGTTGTTTTTGTAAATTAATATCTAAAACTTGTGCACGTTCCATAGCATCAGCAAGATTCATACTTGAAATATCCCAACCATCAATTTCAATATCGTTAGGATGAACCATAGGTAACATTGAAGACATTGGTACAAATACATCTTGATTATCTTTGTTTCCTAATTTAACAGTGGATGCAAGAAGTAAAGAACCATACCTGTAACCCAAAAAAAAATACCATTTTAATAATACATATTTCATAAATTATTTATCTAACAATATAAATTAATATTAAATATATTTATAACAATTTGAAAACACATACCAATTAGCCTTTTTAATTCCACTTTTTGTTTCCCAACTGAATTTATGTTTGTTTGCCAGTAAAGCTGCTGTTATCGTTGTACCATTGTTTCCACCTAAACCCACTAACATAACACCAAGTTTTGGTACTTTTATTTGGGTTTTTATTAAAAGTTTCGTCGTTATTGGTTTAACCTGTAAAAATAAATCCTAATATTAGTTATAGTAAAAAGAAATCTATTACTTTAAGCTTGAAACAGATGTCAAAATAATTGATTTTATTTTAAAAATAAGAAAATAATAAAATTGAATAAAGAAAAAGAAAAAACACGAAGTGATTTTAATATATGAAGTATAATAAACACCATGAAATCCATCTAAAAGACTGATAGTGTATTCTTCCCATAATAAAAGATTTTCAAGGACTTCTTAAACATATGCGAAAGCATCTGAAACTAGTTTAGGAAATGTTGAAACCAGTAGGGAAACGATTTAACATAATTTGAGGATATAATTTTCTAAGAAATAAAAAAAGAAATCAAATTGATCGAATAAAAGAAATATCTTTCTTTTATTTAATTTAATTGATTATTTATAAATATTAATTTGATAAATATTAGATATTGTCCCATAAGTTTTTTCCTTCTTCTTAACTTATATTATAAAAAAAGTAATTAGGAATGAAATTGTATATATAGTTAATAAAAATAATATAAAATACAATCGACAAAGAAATATTTTATATTGAAAAATAATGAAGAAACTTATGGGAAGACCTAAATAAAATCAAACAAGAAGAAGAAGAAGAAGAGAAAAAAAATAGATGAAAAATTGATTTAAGATTTCTTACTGTAAACTTGTTGTCGTTATCGTCTTTAAGCACATTTGTAGTTTGGTATTCGTACTCCGCTTCAATATAATCTTCAGTATATTTAACTTTAGGTGAATCGATATGAATTTTCAATGCCATTTTTCCTTCCGCTATTTTCCTTCCTTTTTTCTTTCTTTCCTTCCTTCCTTCCTTCCTTGCTTGCTTGCTTTCCTTCGTATTAAATAATTATCTGAATAATTATCTGAATAATTATATATAAAACAAAATAAAGAAAGAAAACTTTATAATTTCGTTACTCCAATGAAATAAAAGAACCGGAACAACGTGTATTCTGTTAGTATGTTTATACTTGAAAGAATATTCGATGTTATGATCGATCGAACTAAATGCTGACTAAAGGCCTTCGTTCCTTTGCCCCTCAGTCTTCTAAAAAGCTATCTATTTACGTATCTGGATATATATCTGATCGCTATTATATACTTTATTATATATACATATATATATTAGTTACAGTAAAAGGAAATCCATTATTTTTACGTTTATATCAAGCTTAAAATAATGGATTTTATTTTACCACAAAAAGATATCCATTATTTCAAGCATGAAGTAAACGTAAAAGTAATGGATTTCTTCTTTACTACATGTAATAAACACACACACACACACACACACATATATATATGTAATACTAATGAAAATATTATAATCAACATGTGATATTATATACTTTCAATATAAAAGGTAACATAATTTTGATTCTTAAGGATTAATTATGAAAAATAAATGTTGTTATACTTCTCAATAATGCAATTCTAATTATAGATAATTATTAATATTATTATTGTTATTATTATTATTATATAGATAGGTTTACTAACGAGACGATAAGGTGCACAACGTACGGAAATGTGTATATCTTAAAAGCCGACTTCGAGGTTGAAACGTTAATGTGGTCAGGAAAGGCAAGCATGCGCGTTTTAAAAAGTTCTTAACCGGAACCTCTGTCCCCCTCTTAACACCCACCCCTCCACCTTTTTCTCCTCCTTACACATCCCTTACCCCTTACCCCTTTTACCCCGTCAATTTGCGTTTCAGTGGAACCTATTATATTTGGTTACCGGTTAACTTTTATTAAACATACCGATCTTTGCACGTACCTAATACGTGAATATTACAATGATCTCTTTATTTAATTTGTATGAATACAAAAAAAAAATATAGAAAAAAATGAAATACATAAAAAGATATTGAAATAAAAAAAATTGTATAACGAGAAGTCTGTTTTCTTTAAAGTTATACTATAAGAACTTCATTATTAAATTAAATATCTTTGCAGTCTTTTAACTGTTGCTTCTTTTTTTATAACAGAAAATTGATGAAAGGAGAAAAATAATACTGTTTTTTATTTTATCCTATGAAAAGATTTAAAATCAGAGACGTTATTCATTGTACTTTTATCTTGATAGTTTATGAGTATTAATAATGATGATGATAATGATGATGATGATGATTATTTTGTTTTTTATATATTTAATGATACTTGACAAAATTGTTTACTGTCTAATAAATTTGATAGGAATGTGTGATTAATAGAAACGAATTGTTCTTTCTTTTAATATGTTTTAAACAAGACAAACCCTAAAGATTATTTTATTGAGCATAGTAAGTTTCTAGAAGGGTATAATAAAGGCATCTACTCTTCCAGCCCCTTTCGGTCTTTATTGTTAGTCGGTCTGTGAACTGTTCAATTACATCACGTGTTAGACTGGAATGCATAGATTGTTTCAATCAATTGGCCACTTCGGTGGTTCTAGAACTTTCATAATGGAAGAATTATATTACCAAGCTACTCTTATGTCGACTCCTGATCAAAACGATTATTAACTGTAACTTGTTTACAAAAGATGATTTTATTTATCTCCTTGCTAAAAAAACTATTCCATTATTTTATTCGATAATAAAATACAATACTATATATAATATTTATATATATTCAATATATTATTAAAGAATTATTTCATTGTTTTTATGATTGTTTTAAATCTATTATTTGAATATATAAATTCAATATGAGATTGTTTTCATTTTTCATATTTATTTTACAATAAATTAAATTTTATCTAATATTATATAAAAATAATATTTTAAATAAAAATGCAATAAAACAAATATACATCCTAATCAATATAAGGAAATGTATTTTATAATTAATTTCAATGAAAAAGTAACAACGAACTCATTATTTTCTATCTAAATGTTTCTTATATAATATAAATCATTGTTCTTTATTAAATATGAGAATATATATGAATATACTTAATAGAGAGACAAATTATTGAATTTTGTTATAGATAAATTCTTTATTCGGTGATAAGAGAAATTAAAAACATAATAATACCTTTGTATCGTGCCATATACATGTCTCTTTATATACGATGTTTGAATTTATCGTAGACATTATCGATTATTCGATATCTCGAATAAGTAACTACTGTACTAGTCATATCTCGATAGATCGTAGTATCGATTACATATCGTTCGTTGAATTTACTCGTATTAATTATATTATTTTAATACATATTTTTTGTAAATATATATTAAATCAAATATTTGTTAGAGAAAAAAGATATAAAAAACTTTACCAACGTTCGATTAATCGATAATATTTTCATTTATTTAATTACCGATCGATGTTCAACTTTTTAACATTGGTCGGTAAATGTGGCAAACAAAATTACCATGATCCTCAGTGAATTGTAAACTTTATAATGTACACGAGAATAAATATGTTTATGAGTTTATAAACAAACCAATAATTAAAAACATCTATTCTAAATATTTCATATTAATTTTTATTTTGTTTCTTTTTTTCTACAATTTAATTATTCATAATGTATCTAACAAGAAGAAGAATATATTGCAATCTTTTAAAACAGTGTAAACGTTTTGTAACAACTTCAACTAAACAGGAAAAGAAATTAAAATGGATAGAACCTGTAGGAACAGATACGGGTATTAAAATATACAATCCAATTACAAAGACTAAGGTTCCTTTAATATTAAGAAAAGAAGGTTTTTTAACGTGGTATATGTGTGGTCCAACTGTGTATGATTCTGCTCATATTGGACATGCAATGTAATTATAAACTTACTATAATTAAATATTTATAACATTGAGTATATTATTTTATGTATTAATGTAATATTGCTTTTTTTTTTTAGCACATATATTAGATCTGATATTTTACGACGAATCCTATCAGATTATTTCAATATTCATACATTAACAGTAATGGGTATAACCGATATTGATGACAAAATAATAAAACGAGCAGCAGAAGAAGGAACAGATTGTCAAGTATTATCCAAATTTTATGAAAATGAATTCTTTAATGACATGGAAATATTAAATGTTACAATGCCATATTTGAGTTGTAGAGTTACTGAATATATACCGCAAATAATACAATTTATTACTAATATCTTAGATAAAAATGGTGCTTATATTGGAAAAGATGGTAAAGTTTCTTTTATTTTTTTGTCTAACTTTTTTTTACCCATATTTATATAATACTTATTATTATTTAATATTATATATAGGTTCTGTATACTTTGATACTAAATCGTATGATAAATATGGGAAACTCATAATTCCATTTACGGATTCTAATCACTCTGATAAAAGATCATCATTAGATTTTGCTTTATGGAAAGCAGCAAAAGATAAAGAACCATATTGGGAATCACCATGGGGTCGTGGAAGACCAGGATGGCATATAGAATGTAGTGCTATGGCAAGGTAATATTTTATAATAATATTTTTTCTAATAGATTTAAAAAGAATATAAATAACTATAATCTTATTAAAATATGTAACATCTTATAAATTATTACTAGCGCAGTATTTGGAAAAACAATAGATATCCATAGTGGTGGAATTGATTTGATGTTTCCTCATCACGAAAATGAAGAAGCGCAATCCTGTTGTTATCATAATACAGAACAATGGGTAAATTATTGGTTACATTGTGGACATTTATGTTTAAAGGATGATATTAAAATGTCGAAAAGTTTAAAAAATACCATTAGTATAAAGAAATTTCTTGAAAAATACACAACCAATGATTTAAGAATGTTGTGTTTACTTTCTCATCATAGGAATGGTATACGTAAATTATTTTACTATTACTATTTAAATTTAATTATCTTATGTGTATGTTATTTATTTATTTTTTTTATTACAGATATTATATATTCTGATGATGTGATTGATCATGCTGTAAGCGTGATGAATAAAATAGAAAATTTTATTAGTGAATGTAATAATTATTTGACTGATAAAATAAATAGCGGTAATGTGGATGAAGATTCTTTGATTCATGTGAGTATAAATGTTTTATAAAAAAAAAAAAAAACAAAAGAAAGGAAAAGAAATATTATGTTATTTCTATTTATGTTTTAATTGATTTTTATAGAACTTACATGAAACTAAAAGTATGGTACATACAGCTCTAGCAAATGATTTTAATACTGGACAAGCAATACGAGCTATTTTAAATCTAGTTGATATAAGTAACAAAATGTTTTCTCAAAATAATGCAAGTATATGAAAATATTTTATTATCTACACGCAAAAGAATGATATTATATGATTAATATTTTTTTACTTTAGAATATTCATAATAATAATGGTAAAACTGCAATAGCTGCAGTTTCTGTATACATTTCAAATATACTTTCCATTTTTGGATTTAAACAATCTAAATCTACAATAGAAAATCGACAAACCGAAGATATTATCAAATATTTTGTTGAATTTAGAAATGTTGTTAGAAATAGAATATTGGAGCAAAAACAAAAAGATGAAATTTTATTGCTAGCATGCGATACTGCGAGAAAAAATTTATTTAATTGCGGAATTACTGTGAAGGTATATAAAAATAATTATTCAAAATAATAGCAAAATTATTTATCACGATATTTTATTTATATGATAAATTATTTCTATTTATAGGATCGTAAAGGATTGTCAACGTGGGATTATAACAAAGTATAAAAAAATATCTTCAAATAAATACAATTGTATTTAAGAATTTATTAAATTATTTAAAAACCAGAACTAAAGTTTTTTTTTTTTTCAATTTCATTGAAATAAATTTAAAACTGTAGTTAAAAACATACAATTACGATGCTACCTCATTTTCTATACTTTTTAACTTTTTACGATTACTTTCATCATCGTTCAAACTTCTCTTTTTAGTATTTTCTTTCTTTTCTGCATGTGTTTTCTTAAGACCTTTCAATTTTCTCGTTTGTATTTTATTAATATTCTGTGCACCAACGTGAATACGACCGAAAGTTGTTCCAAGAACATTGGTAGAGACATTCTTCTTTTTCTTTACCTACAAATTTATTATAGTTAAAATATGTAATCGTTATAAGTATTATTATTATTGCTATACAAGTATATATAATTAGAACAGTAATAAAATTATTAGTACCTTAAGGTCTTTTGGTTTTTTACAAGCCTGTTTAAAGAGATCATCAGAAGCCAATTTAGTACGTCTACATGATAAATCAATAGATGGTCCAATTTCTTCCAACTCAATACGTGGAATTCTATTATTTGATTTTTTTAGTAGTATTCTAAAGGATTAAACAATACGTTAGAAAAATTATAATAAAAATAATGATATTAACATATTGATGTTAAATTTAAATGTTTGTTTCACCTGTAACTTCGTATGTAAATTTTATTCTCTTCAGCAGTAAAACTCAATACATGTTCTAATCCTTGTAATCTGATTTTTTGAACTACTTCACGTTGGAACATATCAACAAATAGATTTTTAATTCTAATGTATTGTTGATTATTTTCAAAAAGTTCACCATTAAAAACTAACAATGGTTTCATTCCTACTGAAATTTTAGGACATATAAATTCCTTTAAACCTTTATAATTTTCTATACCAAATTCCACCATGTCTAATAATGTGCGTTCGTACATTCTACCAAAGACAAGATTATTTGGACGTTTTTTATTATGTGAACCAAATATAAAAAGTGGTGCATTTAATTTTGATGAAAATTTTTCAATAGGTGTTGGATCTTCGAATGGAAGTATATCATTCTTCTTTTGCATTATTTGTATACCAGGTTTTTTGAGATCATACTAAAAAGATATTTTTATATTCATCTTATGAAATATCATTTATATATAACGTAAAATAAAATATATAACGTTTTGTTAAACTTACCAAATCTTTCATACAATTATTAACAATTTGAGAAGTATTTCTACCTTTAATACAAAAAGTTTCTTTAGCATCCTCAATTAATTTCGGTTCTTTATTTATAATTGCTTTTTTCCCTTTATGGGTGGAAGGCTTACTAAAAAATAAATGTCACAAGCAATGATTTATTTCAAAATTACTTAAACAATAATTACACAATTATAACCATAACAAATATAATACACTTACACAACTCGAGTTATTATTGACATTTTTAAAGCGTATTTTAATAACAATTAAACTATAAGTCAAATGTTTATAATAGTATTAAATTAATTATGATTTAATTATTAATAAAAACTCGTATTAAGATTCTATCACAATAACACATGTTTGAAGGTACATAACCTTAAATAAATCTTTATTTGCATATGGATGATCGATATTTATCGATGTTACCAAAACGTCGATATATTTTAACATCGAGTTTTATTTCGATGTTATCTGATATCGACATTTTACTAATATCGCTCATTCGTAATGTCAATTTAATTGAAATCTTCTTTATAGTACGAATAAATATGAACATAATTAAATTGTTTTATGCAGTTATGAATAATAAATATATTTATCTACATTTAATAAACTTTGTCAGTTATGTTAGTTTATGACTTTATTTAATCTCAGCCGATTCTAACATAGCGATACTTTGTCAGTTTATTAATTATATGTTAAAATTGTGAAGTTTATTTATTTATATTTTTTAAAGTATAATGAAATGTATATTTTTAATAAGATTATAAATACAATTAAATGATAATATTGAAATATGTATACGGCTACCGAAGTTGTGGTTGACAAATCTGATAATAATACGGATTTTTATATCGGTTTAGGATTAGCAGTTTCTTCTAGTGTCTTTATAGGTTAAACATTTATTTATTTTAAACATATACGATTTATGCATGCTAATATTAAAAATGAAAAGAAAAAGAAAATATATTTTTCTTTATTGCAAATCACAAAAATTATATATTTTTTGTAGGTGCAAGTTTTATCATTAAAAAAATAGCTTTAATTCGACTTCAGAGATTTGGCGGATTACGTGCATCTTCTGGTGGTTTTGGTTATCTTAAAGAATGGATATGGTGGGCTGGTTTGATTTCAAGTAACTATCCTCTTATTGAAATCTATGATTAGGAAGATATTATTTCTAAGTATTTGATTTGTTAAATACTAATTTTGTTTATTATAGTGGGCATAGGAGAGGCCGCAAATTTTACAGCATACGCGTTTGCCCCTGCATCTTTGGTTACTCCGTTAGGTGCTCTAAGTGTTTTAGTATCTACAATTTTAGCGTCAAAATGTCTTAATGAAAAACTTAATTTACTGGGAAAGGTAAAGAAATTTAATAAGAAACTAATGAATTATATAAATTAAACATAATATTTTATATAATAGATTGGATGTTTCTTATGCATTCTGGGCTCAACGGTAATAATACTTCATTCACCTAAAGAAGAAGAAGTTAATAATTTGGAAGAACTTCTAGACAAAATAAAAGCTCCAGGTTTTATTAGTTACGTTTTTATAGTAATGTTATGTAGTTTGTTTATAATATTTTATTTTGGTCCAGCTTATGGAAATCAGAATGTAGTTGTTTATATACTTTTATGTTCATCTATAGGTTCGTTAACAGTTATGAGTTGTAAAGGAATAGGATTAGTATTGAAAGAAACTATGTCACTTTCTGGTGCATTTTCAAATTCCTTGACATGGGTATTTTTGTTATGCGTTATTTGTTGCATCACATTACAAATGAATTATTTAAATAAATCATTAGATTTATTTGATACCACTATTGTTATGCCAATTTATTATGTATGTTTTACAACATTGGTTATAGTAGCATCTGCAATATTATTCAGAGAATGGCATAATATGAAAACTGAGGATATCGTAGGATCGTTCTGTGGTTTTCTTACGATTATAGTTGCTATATTTTTACTTAATGCTTTTAAAATAATGGACATTAGTTACAATAACATTAAACACATGTTAAGGCCAAAAAGAGAATTAGTTTTTAATTCTAATTTAAATTGGAATATGAGAGACACGGAACGATTAATATCCAGAAATATTAATGTGGACCATTTTTATGGATCACCAGATATAAACAGAACTATATAATTTAATAAATAAATAAATATATATATATATATATAATAAACACAAGTAAAGAAAAACTGAAACTACTTAAAATTATAAATAAAAAAATAATTCATTTCGTAGTTAAGGTATTTTATAACAATACTATCTATTAATAAGTATTTTAATAGCTAGCGTATCCGTAATTATTCTTAGTAGTGATAAAAAGTATGTATATTAAGTCTTATAGGCACAATTGTAATTAAAAAATATTATTGTATATAACACAGTACAAACCAAAATCTAGTCTAATGTAAATATTAACATATTGTACGCCGGTGGCATTTGAGACATTTAACCCCGTGTTTTCGCGAGGCCAGCGTACAATGTGTTAATTATATTCTTGCAATATATATATATATAATATAATATTGTAATTATTGAGCTGGCAACTAAGTTATTGTGAATTTTCTAAATGGTCTTAACACATTCTTTTGTTTTGTCAATGTATTCAAAGCACCTAATCTTCTATTTAAAATCCGCAATCACTTAATTGCATATATAAATTATTCGTAATACGCACGATTGAATTTAATTGTATTATAATATTATTTCAATTTTTATTTTATTTTTAATTAGAAAATAATAAAAGAAAGATTTAATAACTTAAATAATTGTAAACTTATTCTGAGCCTAAAGCACGATAATGGGGGTTGAAATGTTTGGAGTTTATGTAAAATTCAAAAGCTTTAAACATTTGAATATTGAATTGTCATTATTAATCGTAATCATTATTGCGTTTGGTATTATATAATCAATTTTTGTAATATCTAGTTTTAACAAAAAAATACAAATTATGTTATTTATTTGAATTTAATAAATCTATTAATAATTACTCCTTCAATTTTACAACCTTTGATAATACAATTTAAAAACATGTCATAAAAAATAATCAATGGTATTATATATTAATCTTGAATTAAATGTTACGATTTATCCTGACATTTAAATTAATTAAAATGACTATACTAAATGTTCCCGCTCAATTAATCAGTTTATAAATTCATTGTATAGTAAGCTTATGTTCTTATATGGACGTACCAGATACGAGATATCGAATTAATCACAATGGCGTTTAGTTTGGCCGCATTTTCATATATTTTAGCTTTAATTATAGATGCATTTTTAATATTCTTTGTAATATTTCATGTACGTTATTTAATTTATAATAAATAATATATACATATATATATATATATTATGTCACAAATACTTCTATGTGAACTTTAGTTTTTAAACTAATGTTTCTTAAACCATACATAACCTATGATGAGAATTATTTTGACATTTATATTTTTTTTAAATCTAAAATAAAATTTTTCTATTTAATTTTACGATGTATTCTATTTATTTTTTCTTTTAGGTAATTGCATTCGATGAACTTCAATCTGGACAGAAAAATCCAATTGATCAATGTAATAGTTTAAATCCGGTAAATCTCATTTACTATCTTATATATATATATATATACATATATATATATATGAAATGTTATATTAAATATATTAATTATTATTTATTTCTAATTTCAGCTTGTACTTCCAGAATATGCTCTTCACGTTTTGATTAATTTTTTCTTTCTAATTAGTGAACAATGGTTTACATTATGTTTAAATATTCCATTAATAGCATATCATGTGTGGAGATATGCAAATAGGCCTGTAATGACAGGACCTGGTTTATATGATCCAACAAGTATATTAAATGCACATGATTTAGCTATGTTTCAACGAGAAGGATGGGTGAAGTTAGCATTTTATCTTCTATCGTTTTTCTTTTATTTATATGGGTAAGTTAATATTTATGTTTATATTTCATTTTCTCTTTTTATATAAATTATACAAATTTTTATAATTATATTAATAATTAAATTTTTGTTTGTAGTATGATAAGTTCACTAATTCAATGAAATCAACATGCATAACATTATGGATAATTTTCCATTTGGATATTAAAATGACATTAAACAACAGCTTTTGTGCTAATCCAATACTGGTTCCAACATGGATATATCCTAAGTATAAGGAAAGTTATTTTAATTTTGTTAATAATAAACATTTTTTAAATAAAATTAAATACTACAAATATCGTTTACTTTTTTTATAATACTGTTGTTGGATAAGAAAATTTGTATTACAACAAAAAATCAAATTTGCTATAATATGGAGTAATAAAATGTAATATTTAATTAGATTCACTAAACATCATATCAAGTTTAAATTTTAATATATTAATTAATTCGTATTGCATTTAATTGGATGATTAAGCAATTATTTAAATAATCTTATTATGTAATTTAAATTTACCGGAATTTCTGTTGAAGGTTAGTTTTAGTTTGTTCCTGGAGTTTCTAGATGGCGCAGAAATTTCTTTTCTTGAGAATTATTTGAATGTCAATGAAATAAAATCCCCCATTTAATGGAACCCCCTACTCTCCTTGAAATTTACAATGAGCTACGATTTTAACCAATGATATTTGCTGGGGATATCCCCATTCAATAAAGGGACTAGTGATTTCAAAAATGCATTCATAATACATATATGTATCTTGTTACAATAAAACCACGTATGAGGATGATACAGGATGATACAGAAGGATATTGAATGACATTACAGTGAAGTGAATGTATAAGTTGTAAAGACAGATTAGTTTATTATTATATTTGTTGTTTCGTTCAAATATAATAATATATATTTGATAGTATTAAAAATTCAATGTTAAATATCTTTTTTTTTTTGTCTGTAATATTTCAATTCATTTAATTAATAAAATAACATTGCACACATATCTGTAAATTACGTTTCACGTAACACTCTAATTATTGTGTAATATTAAAAATACACATCCTTAAGTGACAATATTAAATTTTATATTTTCTACAAAAATAATATATACAAGATGATTGTGTCTATAAAACAATGGTTATTTTTATTAAGTGTTTGTTTAATAATAATGCATACAAGTGCTAAAGAGAATAAACAAGAAGATATTTTAGAATTTCCAACATCTTTAAGAGAATTGGATAGACCATTTCGAATGTCAAAATTAAATATACTATGGGTTAAAGCAAAAAATGTTTGTATACAAAAATATCATTGTTTTACTATTAAAGACAAAATGAGAGATATTATTTTTTTAATTGAAATAATTTATTGTTTTACGTAGCGTTTAACGGATGTTAAATTGCAATCATTATTTAGTGATTTAAAACTTCACGATAAAGAAGAATTGGTATATAAACATTATAAAGCTGATGGAAAGAATCCAGACGGTTTAGAAGAAAATACATTGAGAAAGAAATTAATTGGTATAATTTTACATATCAAATAATATTCGTATGGTTTCTTTTTTTTCTTCTAGTATAATTAATAATATTTTGTTTTTTAAGGTATCATGAGTACGTATGGTTTGTTGGAACATTTTTCTGATACAGAAGATCCAATGTTACTTAAAAGACATAAAGCTCTTAATGATGGTAGCAATTATGTTGCTAAAGATGTGTTTAAAGATTCGAGATTGAATAAACTTTGGGCTAAAGCTGAATTGGCAGGCTTTACTCGTATGTTTTATTTTACAATATTGTAGTTAATTATTTAAAACATTATAATTATATGTTTTATATTATTTATTTCAGATGAAGAACTTCAAGAATTAAAGGAAGCATTTGAACATCATCAAGTTAAAATAGAAGAATATATGAGTTTATTAAAAGATATAGAAGCTGGTGATTCTGAAGTGCACGAGAGTTAGTATATTTAATGTTCTTGGTTTTCTTTTAACACGTGTGTTTATTTATATTATATATTTTATATGTTTATATATCTTACAGATAGTTTATTCGATAAACCAGATAGTTGGAATGTCTTAGAAGAGGAAGAACAATTATCAAATAATGTACCTGGAAAAAAATTGGATTATTTAGGAAAAGCGAATTTACTTAGGTGAGAAAAATTTTGTACAAAAAAGAACAATTATTTAACATGTCTATTTATAATTAAAACTTTGTTATATTTATTTTTTTAGAGAAAAACATATGGTACTTAGAAATGGGTATGATCATTTAGATAGGCTAGTAGCTAAAGGACCTAATCATAAGGAATTTATAGAACCAAAAGTACAAGGACTTTGGAGAGAAGCATTGGAAGCTAAATTTGCACCAGATTTACTTGCTTCTCTTAAGGTTAATAAGACCAAATTTACCTTTTCTTTATGGATCTATGTAAAATGATAAATACTGATGATTTAACAAATTTCTTATTTTTTTAGGAAGAACTTTTACATTATGAATCACGGTTACTCAAGTTAAGACATTTTCATACTGAAGCAGCTTTGGAAGCTGCACGCAAAGGAAAATCTTACGATTTGGAAAATTCTACCTCGCAGCAACAGATAAAGAAACATGCTAGAATAGTTCAAAAGCTTCATACGGATCTCGAAGCAAAAATTATACAAAAACATACAGAGTTATAATTTTTTTTTAAAAGATCTTTAAATAACTTTTACAATATTTCATGTTGATATAATTATTTTTGAATAAATATTAATGTATAATTAATAGAAGTATATATATATATCTAATGTATTGTAAAATTTTTGTTATTAATATATATACATATATTTTGCAAATAAACCTGAAAAGATTTATTATTATTATTATTATTATGCCTAATTTATGAAAATATTAGTATTAATATCAATTTAATATGTGAATACATTCAATGTTACATCAATGTTTCTATGGAGATTGTTTTCCTATGCTATGCATGTTATTAAAACACATTTGGTGCTACATTGAAGTAGAATTAAACATTGTAATCTTGATAATTACACTTTGTGTATAAAAGTAAAGATTTAATTATTTCATTACAATGGCAACATCAGTTAAAGAACGTATTATTGCTACTGTAGATACTCTTGTTAAATATGACAACCCTATTTTGGTTACAACTCATCCAGAAAAAGTAATAATTATTTTTCGTATGTGTATTAATACATATATTTTACATATTTTTATATTCAATATTTAGTATAGATTCCATTTATTCGAGTAAAATTTTAATCAGGTACACAAAGAGCCAATGCTTGGTAAAGTAGGTACTACTTCTTGTAAAATTCAAACAACTCTTCCTACAGCTGATGTACGTCGCGAGACAGGTGAAATTTTAAATGGAATTTTACCACCCAAAGAATGGGAAGAAGATGGACAAATTTGGACACAGCAGGTATCCAAGGATTTAATTATTTTATGACGTTTATCCTCAATAAGTATATTATTGTATTTATAAACTTATGTTATACGAGGTATCAAGTACTCCTGCTACAAGATTGGATGTTATTAATCTACAAGAACAACTTGATATGAAATTGCAACAACGACAAGCAAGAGAAACTGGAATTTGTCCTGTACGGAGAGAACTTTATACTCAATGTTTTGGTATGTTTGTATTCTTCTTTCAATTAGAGAAAAAATAATGAAGTAATAAAAAAAATATTTCAGACGAATTGATACGACAAGTTACTATTAATTGTGCTGAACGTGGTTTGCTATTACTCAGAGTAAGAGATGAAATTAAAATGACTTTAGCTGCTTATCAAACTTTATATCAGAGTAGTATTGCGTTTGGAATGCGTAAAGCACTTCAGGTATATATTCCTTTAATATTAAATTGTTTAATTCTTTATAATAATTATTACATATTTTAGGCTGAACAAGGCAAAGAAGATTTAATTGTTATTGCGGATGAATTACGACAGCAAAAAATAGAATTAGAAAATGCACTTACAGAATTGAGGCACAAATTTGATTTAACTGAAAGAAGATCTGCAGAATTAAGAGAAGCAGAAGAAAAGAAATATACGGAAGAAATTCAGTTTCTTAAAAAAACAAATTTGCAATTGAAGGTAGAATACATTATCTAATTAATTTTATGCATTTATAATATCGTATTATTTTTTTTAGACTCAACTGGAAGGTATTATAGCGCCAAGAAAATAAATAATAATTATACCTAAAAATATTTTTGTTGTTATTTATGGTACGTCATTCACCATTTACAAAGTTCAGTTAGGAACCCCATATCAATACGAGAACCCATTTACACAAGGTGGTTCTCGAGTATTCCTGGGATACGATGTATTGTTCTAAATCCCTACAACTATATCGTATAAAGTTTGAAAAATATCTGAGGTATATGGATCTGGTGTTACCTTTATAAGATATTATGGGATATATATCTGACATTTGTAAAGATAAACATATTTAAAATTAATAGATAACTGTTTATATTATATGATAAATACAAACCATTTTTTAATAAGTTTTTGTTCATCAATGATACTGCGTTTACAAATTCGTTTATATAATATTATAAAATGTATATCCATTTTGTTTTTTTTTTATAAATAAATATATACTTTATATAGCATACATATTATTTAATGATATTTATATACTAATTTATTTTATTTTTATTTTAAGCATTTAAAATAATAACTAATATTTAACTATAATCATACTTTATTTGTATAAATAAGTTTAATCTAATTGTATCAATTTGTTAAAAACAAAATGATAAAGTTTCGACAAAAAATTGAGATATATCACGTTTACAAAAATTATAATTATTGTAGCATTTTTTTTCTTAAAAGCTTATTAACAAATAATTCTCTGTTTGTTCCTTCTTAAAATATATTACTGTTAAAAGATATTTTATTAATTATAGGTCACTTAATTAAATTGCCAATGTTTTTTTCATTATATGATTTAACTGCGATTAAAAAAAAAAAAACAATCATGATATGAATAAATCAAATTATATAGAATATAGGAAAAAAATGTATATCATTAATTTCAGATCGTTTTTATAGTATACATTTTAAAAATCAACTTCTTTGTAAATACGAATAGCAAATTTATACCAAAAAAAAAAAAAATAAAATAAAATAAAATTGCTTATTTCATAATGTAAGTACTTGAAGAAATATGACAATTATTTATTCATTTTTGAGATTCCACAGATGCACTGTTAATACTATTAAACTCCTTAATATTGTATTATTGTGATAGATAATACGTATTTAGTTCTATATAGGGCTCTTTCTAAAATTATTCTAGATAAATTTTTAAGAATTGGCACTTAAACAATAATACAGTAAAAATTGTTTAACTATTTTAAAAGGTAATAAAAAAATGAAGGAACAATACTCAGATTTATACTAAGTTCAATGATAAATGAAATTTGTCATTGGTCCCCTTATTCTTAATCGCACTTGCACTCATTATTCATATATCCATTATTTTATTTTATTTGCACGCACATATTCGCTTATATTAATATTTCCATTAAAATAAAATATCGTGGGATTTGTTATCACCGAACTAAAAAATAATTGAATTTAAAAATAATATGCATATATAAACACAATATTTAAATAATAATATTTCAGTTACGAAGATAGTTGTTTTACTTTTTTCTTTTTTAACTGTTTTAGATTAATTATACAATTTATAATATAATAAGTAACGACGGTGTAAATAATACTACTAACAGTATTTTTATTCCAATCTAATAATAATAATAATAATAATAATAATAATAATAAGCTTTATTAATTTATTGAATTCCAAAAAAATAATTAAACTAAAGAAATGTTATATTTCGATAGATCTATAATATCCTGCTGGGCTTTTTTTCAATTCGTAATACATATGTTAAAGAAAAAAAATACTGTTTTCAAAATATATCATATATTTGTATAAAATATAAAATCAAATGAAAGTTTGGAATAAAAATACTCGATATTAAAAAATATCAAATCTAAGAATACAATTATTATAATTCTTTTATATTATAAATGTCAATTTAGTATATATAATATATATTTTAAATATATATTTTGTGAAATTATTTAAAATGAACGCATATATAATTTTGTAAATATAATCTTACTTATATATTATATCTAAATAAATAGAATACTTTATATATATATAAATCACATTACATATGATTTATAATCTTTTTTTCTTTTTAACCATTTTAAATTGATTACGTATAATGAGCTTGAACATATTCAGGCATATATGAAATGTGCAAAATTGAAATTCTTTTTATAATATTATCTATCTAATGACTGTAAAATAAATACCACTAATACGAAATCCTTGTAACTTACACATACATTATCAAATAAATAAATTTAAGAATATATGTAAAGTTAGATTTTTAAACTAATTTAATTAGCGAATTTAGAATGATGAATTTTGTATCAAAAATAAAGTAGGACCTTTATTAGTTAATAACAGTGCATTAATCGGTGTATTTTTTTTTTTAATCATGTCGCATTGATCGATCTTTAAAATAATTAAAAATGGAATGTAATACATTTGTAATTGTAATAATAATGATATTAATATTAATCGATTAATAAAGAATATAAATAATATCGATGCATTTGAAATATTATTAGCAAGCTTTAGTTTAGTTTCTTTCATACATTTAACACATATATGCGTTTATTTCTTCAAACATTAATAAATTTTATTATTGGTCTTTATCCTCCATCTATAACTCAGAATAATTAACTGTAAATTAATATTTTTATGTTGTTAATATATATATATGCACATATTCTCATTGATTTATGTATATTGTATACAAAGTACCCCTATAAAAATGCACCAGATTTTTAAAATCTAGATTGCTAATCAATTGTTTACATATTATTATGTAATTTACAATTAATAGTCGTCATATATAAAAAAGTAGCAAAAATTCCTTTTTTTTTCTTCTTTTTCTTTCTTTTTTTTTTGAATTACCACGAATATATTTTATCAACAATGAAAATACGTTTGCGTATGATCAATGCACCCTAATGAATTACATTAACTTATTTTTTTGTAAAAAAATTCTTGGCATTTTATATTAACAGTGATGATACGTTTAAACGATACGTATCAATAAATATAATTGCAATGACATTTAATTTCTATATATATATAATGGTATATTATAATAATAATAATAATAATAGTAATTAAAAAAATAAAATGTTAAAGGCATCTTAAAAGAAAAATCGGACGATAATTTATACCAACGATTCCTGAACTTATATGTTTTACCAAAATTACAATAATTCCTTGGATAGTTAAATGTAATATAACAAAAATAAGATAAATATGATAAAGTTGAATAAAATTAAGTTATATTTAATCGTATTACAGTCATGTTATAAATTTATTATGAATATATTAAAGGATTACACATTAATAAGTCAGGAATCATTGGATCATTTCTATGAACAAATGATCTAACTATAATGAGATTAAGAAATTGTGTAAACAATATTTTAATACAATAACTATACTGTCTTTTTCCCTTTTTGTTTTTCTTTCTTTTTAAAGCAAACTTTTAAAAATTATATATATAATGTTAATATTTTAGCCCGTTATTATACTTCTTAATGTCGATTTTTTTTTCTACCTTGTTTTCGTTTTTTTTTCTTTGTCGCAGTAGTAACAATAATATTCGTATTTTGCTTGGACGAAGCACCTTCATTTGCATTAGTTGAATTAAGAGAATCTGTTTTTTCTTGAAGCGTACCACCTGTGACAGAATGCTGACTTGTAAGTTCTTCATTTTCACTTTCAGCGTCACTTGCTCCAGTGCCAGTTTTGCTTTCTATTTCATCTTCAGCATTACTTAATTCCAACGAGATAATTTTTTCTCTCAAAGTTTCAACCTATTTGTACATATACATACATATATATATATATACATATATTTATTGTTAAAAATTGATGTGCATATAATTATTTTGAATTTATATACAAAATTAAATAGAATATCGAAATATAGATAGGACAATAATAAATTAAACAAATAAATAATACTCTATAAAAATAAATCACAAATACAAACAAGTATAACATAAAACATTTTAACATGTAAAATAACACTTTTGCATTTTTATTTGTATATATATTAAAAAAAAAAGAAAAATAAATTATATAAATAATGTTAATAATAATTATAATAAGCAGCTAAAGAAGAAACACACACACACATATATATGTTAATAATTAAATTAGTACAGGTGTTATGTAAGAAAAAACTAAACGAGCATTACCAATAGTATGAGAAGAAGATTTTGTTAGTGAACTGTGGAAATGAAATCATTTGCTCAAGGTGGTGCAGGTTGCAAATCCAGAGTGAGAGTTGGTTTCTTGGAACAGCAAATAGAAATATTAACTACTGTTACCCCTGATGTTTTAATATGCTTAAGCTTTTAAACACATTCAAAGATACATGCAACGTGTAAGAATATCATCTGAATATTAAATTCAAATATTTTGATAGTCTCTCTGTAGGCACATAATTATTACAGAGACATGAATTCAATAAATATATATATATTTTTTTGTTCCTTCTAGTTACTTATCTATTCATCTACCTTTCATAATTTTCTGATATTTTAATACAATATTATTTGATATTCATAATAATAAAACAACACATGATTGAAAAGATAGTAGTGCTCTAATAGATATTGTGTACCATCCATCATTTTTGTCCAACGGTATATGAAACAAATCTTTTGGTGCATGAATTCTGTGCGAAATTTAGAATCATAGTACCTGTCGCTCAATTAGCTTCTCGACGTATTCGACTGTTCGTACACGACGTTCACCTGTCACCTCATCCACATATTCCTCAGTACGGCGAGTGACCTTCTCGTCCACTACTTTCTCAGATTCACGTATTTCTTTAGGAGGACCCACTTTACTGCGTACAGCAAGTTTAGGAAAATCTGCGCTAGACGGCCGTAACGTAGTGAACTATGATAGTAAGACAAACGAGATACCACTTGTAGTAACATTACTATTCGTCGTATCTCAATATTAAATTGTTAGATTGCATGAGAGCACGTGTGAGCGCAATTAGTAAATAACCAAGTTAATACACAACTAATGATACAGTTAAATAAATGTGGGGATGAAAAGGGGGGGAGTTAAATACTGATCAAGAAGTAAGAGTATTAGATACTGCAATTGTGTTAAAGCTATCTCATTCCCAATAATATGCTTACTTCGGTGATCTTTTCTTGATCAGTAATATGATAAGGATCTGTTCCCATATCTTCTGAAATTTCAGCTTTATCCGTGGTATCCATCATTTCACTCATTTTTTTAATAACTATTTGTGCCTGAAGAGCATCCTATAAATCAAATTTTCTATTCATCATGTATATATGTAATGATATTATTACATATTACAAAGACAACGTTTATAGAGTTAATTTTTAAATAAAATATACAAACTTCCTATATTGTTATACCTGTTCAAGGGATTTTAAACGAGCTTGCCTCCATGCAGCGCGTTTTTCAGCTCGTAAGGCTCGTTGTTCGGCAGGAGTTAAATGGCTTTCTTCATCTTCATCCGAAATCAAGCCCTAAATATTAAAAGAAAATAATGTATAATTGAAAAATTGTATTTCAACATTAACGTTTTAATAAAATAAATCAAACGTTGATCTTTTTATTATAATCATATAATATAATGAAATAATATAGTAAACATGCATTAATACAATGGTATTGCTTAATACCTCTTGTATCATTCTCTCCTTCAATCGACGTTCTGCCTTTACTGTCCTCACTGTGCTCGGAACATTCTGCAGAAGAGTGACCAAACTTCGCGAACTCAGTCTGCTACTGTAAGGTAATGAGCATGCACGCTGACAAATTACATTCGTGTCTGAATATTCTCTAATGTTTATTTATACAAAAAAAGAAAAAAAAGAAATGAAGAAAATTACAAAAGCGATAAAACGATACAAAGGCAAGAGAAAATATAATACACTACATATTTACAAATATTTCAAAAATTAAAAAACAAAAAAAACTATGTCTGCTGGTCATATTACAACAGATAAGATATATTTATAATTAAAATTTTAATGATTAAGAGCTGATTATTTGTGTGTGCGTGTGTCTATGTCTAGTCTATGCGTGTGATTCTGAAGTTGTATTGAAGAAAATAATAATTATCTTTTAGTAAATATAATTCAATTAACATAATATATAATTTTTTTTTTTTATAATAATTATACGATATTATATTCATGTGTGTAATTCATTCTGCAGAGTCTTTTAACATTTGTTTTTATTGCACAAAATAAACTCCCTAAGCATGCTTCTTATGATCAAGGCATACTTTTAATTTTAACTCATCTTCCCTTTACTATTTTTTAATGATATATATATATATTTATTAAATTTATATATATATATATATATATATATATATATATGCATTATAATTTGAATTTCACTAAGTGTTTCGAGAGTAAGTGTAAGCAATATTTATTTTGCCTAGATATACTATTTCCTATAGTAATTTCTAAACTCATAAAGCCAATATGCCTTATTATTTAAGAAGCATTACATAGTAGAAATACGACTGTACTGTCATTATTTTGTTTAAAACATGCAACAAAGCTCTTAAAGTTTAAAAACATTTACAAAGTTAAGATTAATCATATTTTTTGTGTTTTTTTTTTATATGTAAAATAGATGATATTCTTAAATGTAATATAAAACGATTAATACATTTGTCATAAGATAAATTAATTATTTTTGTAATCCTATATTTTCTATTATTATTATTTCTTTTTATTATAAGAATAATTTTATAATGTACCATGTAAAAAAATGTAACTATAAAAAATTCATTTTCGGAAATCCCTACAACCTTGCATCATTTAAGAATATATGTATGTAGCTTTCTAATTTTTAATACTTATAAAATAAATGATATTACCAGTGTACATTTTTCCATGACAAATGAGTGTGTGTTATAATAATAATAATAATAATAATAATAATACTAATAATACTAATAACAATAATAATAATAATCCTAACAATAATCCTAATAATAATCACAATATTAATAAGTCTAATGATAATAACAATAATAATAGTAATAATAATACTAATATAATTATAGTAGTAGTAGTAATAATAATAATAATACTTTGGATTTTTATATACAAGCGTAATAAATCAAATATGAAGTATCTTGAGTAAATGGTGCATCATATGCGTGTATATATGCGTGCATGTGCTTTCGTATACTTTAAAAGTGTATGTAATTCTTAAAAATAAGCAGGAAAATACTGCCCTGTTTTGTTTTTGTTTTTTTTTCTAAGTGCTAAAAAGTGCAAAGTGTCTATACACACTAAAAACAAGAATCTGATACTGGTATGTAGTTTTAATGAAAAATGATAATGATAAATAATTAAAATTCTTTTTCCAACGTTAAATGGTTTCATACATAGACAAGAAGTAGATGAAAACGTAACGTGAAGATGCGAAGAATGGATACAGTATATGGCTTACTTAGGACGCCTGTTATCCTGATCTATTGTATCTTCCAAATCTTCAAGACCTTCATTTTCATCTAGCTGGGCCCATGATTTTAATTCATCTCTTGTTAATGTTGCTATTTTCTTTTCTGCAATTATAGGAACGTCAAATAAGAATTAAAATACATTAATAAAAATATCAAATGATTATTTTTCTTTACACAATTTTAATTACCTTCTTCTTGTTTCATCTTTTCAACTTCATCTTGACTTAAAAAGCTAAATACTTTATCTGAAAAATAAAATTGAAAAAAAAAAAGAAAAGATTTGTTAATGTTTAATAATACGATTAAAAATGTACATTACAAATGTTTTTCCTCTAAGATAATAATTTTCTAAATATTTTCTTTTTCTACCTGGTTTAGGAGAAGGCTTAAGATGTTCTTCCATGGCACTTTCAAACAATTTCTTCTTATCACTGACTGACATTTTTACTGGTGATGGTGATGGAGATGATGTCGGTGAAAGCTGTTTATAAAATTTATATAAATAAAAACAGAAAATATATACATATATATAATAATAATATTATATTATTTAAAAGAATACTTCTCAAACAATTAAAAATTATTATTTGATAGAAAAATTATTATACTATCGTAGATAGTATATTAATAAATCAAGAATATATATTTTTAATAATAATTTCCTGATGTATACAATTAAAAAAATTCTTTTATTTTTTTTATTTTTTCATTTGTAATATCGCCATTAATTACAAACAAAAATTTGATGCAATAAGCTTGATGGTGAATGAAACATATTCCTTGTAATAATATATTTCATAATTAGAATAGAATAGAGTACATTAGTTTTAATAAATTATTACACATGCTTACAAAACCCACCTCAACCTGAACCTTTCCATCAACAGAACGTGCTATCTGTCGTTTGTTAAAGCAAGTTGAAGAACCTAATTTTCCCATATATTCAGGAGCAGTCATAGGTGTAGGAGGAAGTTGAAAACGTGGTTGTGTATTTTGTATTGGATTTTGATAAGTTTTTTTTGAATAGGAAGATATTTGAGGTTGTTGTGTAAGATATGTTTCATGCACGGATGGGAATGATTCTTTGGATAATGATTTAGATTTTACAGTGGGTGATAAGGGTACGCTAACAGTGCTTTCTTTAGAAACTGGTGGAAGATCGGCAAATGTAATGCTACGTTTAGGTACTGCTGAACTTTTCTTTTTAGGGGAAGGTAATGTTTGGGTAGAAGCAGAACGATTGAAATTTGCAGTTGTAGTAAGAGTAGAGACTGGAGATTTTGTTGAAGAACAATCCATTGATCCTCCAATTTGTTCTTTCCACTGAATAAATAAGACCAAAATCATATTAGTATAATTGACATTATATAATAATGATTAAAGATTAATCTAATGATAATGTGATCTATATTAGAAAAGATAGATATGAATTTAAAGATATATAATGCGTAATTAAAATGATGTTTCCAACTAATCGTAAATGTATACGTGCATATTACAAAAATTGCAAGAACATATGTCAAAGATATTATTTTTTTTATAAATTATATAAAAATGTTTTGTAAATAAAATTGTGCATATGTGCTTTCTTTTTTTTTTCTTCTTGTTTACAACTAAAA
This sequence comes from Mischocyttarus mexicanus, assembly GCA_023678845.1. Classification (NCBI taxonomy): domain Eukaryota; kingdom Metazoa; phylum Arthropoda; class Insecta; order Hymenoptera; family Vespidae; genus Mischocyttarus; species Mischocyttarus mexicanus. Next base: position 570,451 of record JACGTP010000046.1, on the reverse strand, counting down.
GAGAAATTATATCTCGTGTGCAGTAACAAATAAATAAATATATGCTATATATAGTAGCCAAAAGAATATAATGCTATTTTCAAAGTTTTACTATTACAATATGCAATATACGAATATTGCATATTGTACAAAAAAATTATTTGGTACGTGTAGTATCAGAAAAGTGAATTTATATATAATTTATACTTTAAAAACAGATTTTATTTTTGACACTACATGTCATACAAAATCTATGTTAAAATTAAAAAGGAATTCAGTTTCAAACCTACTCTTCCATCCATTTAATATTTGTTTTTTTTTTTTTTATCTTGTTCTTTTAAACACTCATTAGTGTAATTTCATTGTACTATTATTGCAACATTTAATGTAGCTTTGCACATAATTTCTTTTTATTCATGTACTTTTTCCCTTCAATATATGAAAAAGTCAGTTTTTTCTTTTTAAAGTTTCTTAATATTTGTACCCTAACCATTTTAATTGTATTCATATCAATGCATTTATAGGAATGCTCTGAAACAACATAAATCTTTTCAAATGATTGAAAATAATTATTTTTAATAATACCAGGAACTGCTTGTTAGTTAATATGTCATTCAGCTTTTGAATTTATTTATCACATTAACCTGCAATTATGTAGTTATTCAAATACAACAAATATATATATATATATATATATATATATAATCATTTTCAGAATAATCCTATGCATCGATATATGAAAAAACACTGTTCTAATTATGCTTCTATATCAATCAACAGGAGCTTTAAACATCCTTCCATTTTATTAATAGATAAATATCTTATTTTTTTTTTTTTTTTTTATATATATTCTGTGTAATAATATATAAACATCTGGTCCATTAGAATTATGTTCAACATATATAACATTTATAGAAAATTTATAAATTACAGTACACTGATTTATACCTCATTAATGATATGAGTTTTTACTGTAGCAATGAACATCGTAGAGGAATTAGCACTTTTTAGATTCAGAATGAATGCAAGTGTTAGATGCAACATGTCTTTTTAAACAATACAATCATTTTCTTTCTTTTCATACTTATTTTTTTTCCTGTACATGATTTTTATGATGTAATATTGGGATAAATTGTTATGGATACACATTATCTGTCAATGATATGGAAATACTTCATTATTATTATTATTATTATTTTTTTTTTTTTCCCCCAGTGACTATATAAGCTAATATCTATAGTATAAAAAATAAAACTTTTTTTTTTATAGAGCAAAAAATGAATTATTATGAGATAGTAATTTTAAAATTAGAATAATTCTTTTTGTAATATTATATGGATATTCAATAAAGTTTCTAACTCATCATTCAATGAGGTAATAAATTAAATTAAATACATATTTAAGAGAAATAAATTATACTAATTTGCCTTATTTTTTCTTTGCGATAGTAAATATGATAAATATTAAATAATCTCAAATGAAGATTCTTTTTTTTTAAATGTTCCATATGGTTTTAAACTACATTACTAATTATATAAAAACGTCACTTCTGTATATCAAGCATAGTATCCATAATATGTGATTTATATATTATTATAATATATATATATATATCAATTTCTCAAAGTGTTATTTTGTAAATATAGACCTGTGCGATTTGTTGCACTGTACATATTTAATTGATCATTTTATAAACATGTGTGAGATGATGTCTTTAAGAAAAAAGTTAAATATATCCTTGTATGGCAAAATGTTCACATTCTGGATATATATTATATATATAATAGTCACCATTAACAATAAGGGATTCTCAGAAAATATCACTTCTGTTCATGGTACGTAAAATTCTATAATGTGTGAGATATGGATTATTTCTGTTAATAGAACACTGACTCTCAGTAATTCAATTAATTGCCAATTCATGTGTATCACAATTTTTAAATATATATCATTTTGTTCTTCGAATAGTTTTAATTTAGTATCCCAAAAGCATCGAAAGCTCTAAGTCAGTCCATAAAATTCTATCTACTTCCCATATACATATACATATACATATAAATATATATATATATATACCTAACGTTTCAAAGTTAATTGGAAATAAGCCTCAGAATCAGTGTATAAACGTTACTAGAAAATATTTGATTAAAGTACGTGAGAAACACTCTGTGCTTTAACTTCTGTCTACCTATCACAGAAATATTTTTCTCATTTATAACCGATACCTATAAACAAAGAGATGATGATCAATATATATACATGAGAATCTTTAATTTAGGAAGATATATCACACACTTTTAATAGTGTTAGAAAAATCTTGATTTCTTGAAGTATCATAAAAAAAAATAAAATAAAAGAAAACTCAATAAAACCGATTATAGAATGAATTTCATTCATTAGCAGATTCTCGATAATGCTCCTAATGTTATAATGGCAGTATTATTAAAAAATGCAATAACAATAGTTAAATTGTATAACAATGAACATACACGGAAACGCAATAAACAATGAATAATGAGCTCGTGTCATGAATTTGCTTAGAATTATTTATATTATAGCACAATCCTGTGGAATCAGAGGTATGGACGTAGACACAGGGAAAATGAGTAGAGGGTCGAACGACTCACTCCTGTTAGAGGGCAGCCAAAGTAGCACTATCACCTTCCACTGTCTGTAAACACGTTAAATATGTCTTGTTTTGACGCTCAGGAGAGCATGCGACGCTAAAAACACTGACAAACGTACAACTCATGCGCCATGTAAAAGTAATGAGATTATAGAATGAATATACAATAGTTAAGACTCATTGATATTTTGTATAATTTCTAATGGTTTCTAATAATGTATTTCTTTCTCAATTAAAACATTTCTTATTAACCGATAATTAACAGTTTTCATTTGATTAAATACACTGATTGAGGTGCGTTATCATCATTCTAACATAATTATTATTTAATAAGTAATGTGCTTTGTAATATATTACATAAAAAAGAACAACAAAAAAAGAGACAATGAAAGTTTGATTATACAAAATGTGCGCATGGATAATTACATTAGAAAAAAAATAAAATAAAAATAAAATAAAACTATTAGGTTGTCAAGTATGAAATAGAGCTAGTTTCAATTCAATTATGTGCATTTTTTGCCTAATATAATGACACATATATGTTATTTTATATGACTAATAGAGTTTTCAAAAAGATCAAGACCAAACTGATAATACATTTTAATGAGACCAAGTAGATACAAAAAGAAAGAAAAAGAAGTTAGTTTAAATTTATAAAGAATTGATAATAATTTTTCAAAGATAAGTTTGTATGAATTATTATTTAACTATTTGATCTCATTAACATGTAATATAAGTTTGATCTTTTTAAATATCCTATACAAATATATATAATATAATATGTAATTTTTGTCACGATGCATGGAATTGTTCATTAAAGGTGTTTTTTTAGTATTTCTACATATCTGTTTTCATAATGCACTGTAAGTCAATTGTAAGGAATATTTAATTTCATTTTATTTGGGACTAACTATATAATTAAATTATCTAAACACGATAATAATACAAAATCAAACTGAATATTCTATTTTATAAAACATTATTTAATATTTTCATCACTTTTCAAAATGTCATATTAAAATCTTTCTATAAGTTTCAAATAAATAAATAAAAAGAGAAAAAATAAGGCAATAAAAAGAGAGAAAATACAACTAATTAAAAATAAAAAATTTATCTATATATGTTGTGTAGAATATTAAAGGTTAAATAAGTATATTTATAGTCCAGTCAAATTAATATTTTGACAGGATGTTGCTTTCACCTGACAGCAAAAAATATTAAAAGGTCGGGAATGTGGTCTACATTCAGAGGTGCATAATGCATTTGTTGAAATGTGTATCATCCATTTTGTATGAAAAATTAAAATGTGAAATAAAAACGTGAAAAAATCGTGTTTTCCCGTAAATCTTGATAGATTTATTTACATTTAAAAAGTCGGGACGCGTTCATATATTAGAAAAGAACAAAAAACAATACTCGAGTATTTAATAAATAAATCTGACACTTGATCATATTTTAAAATTCTATTTCAGTTCTACGGATGCAAGGAAAGTTATTCGTGTGAATTATTAACGCGTATCATACAATGCCCGGTTTAAAAAATTCTACAACGTTACGATTACCAACTAGAATTTTTTTTAATTGAAAATTATTCATATAATATGTTTAATTCTAAACCCTATCACGCTGAGATCGAATGTTAAAAAAGGTTAAAAAGTATGGTCAGCTTACATTTAGATGTACTTTGTCCTTATATCCATAAATGCAGGTATCCATATATGTATATATCACTTTTCAACACTACACACACTCGCTCACATATGCATATCACTTGCATAGGAAAAAATACACGCACACGCGACGCGACGCGACGCGAAATAAATCACATATATAATTAATACCCATATTATACCTTCCGACGCTCGAAGAAGACTAACGAATATTATGAAAAGTAGTTACGAATCCATACGACAATTACCGAACATAGACGAAGGTCAAAGACAAATCTAATAACGAAGTGACAACGTTCGGTTGTCGACACCGGCCGAAGAGTGACGGAGATAAACGAACATAAACGAAACATATTACTACATTTGTGAACAGCTGACTTACTTTTGTACCGTTGACCTACTTTTGTATCGTTGACCTACTTTTGTATCGTTGACCTACTTTTGTACCGTTGACCTACTCTTGTATAGCTGACCTATTTTTCTTACCAGTGACCTACTTTTGAACAGCTATTATCTATTTCTTTCTATTATAAATTTTTTTTATATTTTTTCATGCAAAATGCATACACTTTTCAGCAAATGCATTATGCACCTCTTAATGTTGACCACATTCCCGATCTTTTAAAGTTTTTTCCTGTTAGGTGGGAGCAACATCTATTTTGAACCTAAAATCAGGCTAGATTGACTGGACTAATTATATATAAAAACAGTTGAATTGTGATATTTTTTAGTGCTTGACATATTTTAGTATCGCATGTTATTCATCATTCGGCATTAGTATACATTTTTCTCATTTTCCCAATGTAAGCCCTACTTTTATTACAAATGCAAAGTATTTTCAGATTCATTTTTTTCTCTTATGAACACATGCTGTTACAACATCATTATAAATGATGTTATACTAGAGAAAAATAGTTTATTAATTAGTTAAATATGTGAGTAGATTTTAGTCCCTATATATATATATATATACAACATTTTACTCTTATATCTAAAAGTAAAAAAATTAGCTTGTTTAGTTTGTAATTTATATAATATATATATTCTACGTTCGTGTAATATTAATCACATTTTAATAAAAGGGATATAGCATATATAAAAATAAAAAATACTTTTCGAAATAATCAAAGGAAAAAAAGGATAAGTTCTACAATATTATCAAATATATATAAACATCATTGAATAAAGTATTATTCAGTTAATATATACTTTCTTTCAAATGATTAAATAATTAATAAAATAAAACATGCTGCTAATGTGTACTATGATAGAAAAGAAAAAATATATAAACACAAACAACTATTTTTTAAAATATTATCATGCCTGATAAATGCTGCATGCATAACAAATTTCGATTTATATGTTCACAATAAACGAAAAATGAGATATATTATAAATGAATTACTTACTGTTGGATTCTGAGGAGCTAATGTGTGTTTACTCATCACGATCGTGGTAGTTTTGAGATCCTTTGTACCACTTGGGGATTTCGGTGGTACGACCATATCAACTGGACTACTTGATTTATGTACTAAGGATTCTGCTGCTCTCACTACGTCTAATACCTTTATCATAAAATAAAATTATTTTTTTAAACAGACCTTTTTTTAAAAAGTTTTAATCTAAATATGATTTCCTATCGCAATATAATTAAAATTAAAAATAATAATATTAATAAAATGTAACTTACTTTCTCTGGAGTGGATTTTTCCCTGTGTTCAATTAAAGCTCTCTCCCTTTCTTCTTGTTCCCATGCTACAAGCTCTGCTTTCATTTCTTGTTCTTGCCTAAGCGTTGCAGCTTCTTCATCGTCACGATCTAAGCTGGATATACTTTGTGATAATGATTTAATGTCATCTATCGGTGGATCTTTAAATTCTCTCGAGACCCTTGATTCTTTAGAATCTCTACCATCGGATAAGGGTAATACTGATTCAACATCGTTTTTATCGTAACCCTTACAAACAACCAGAGTTATAGTATTTCCTGAGCACCGAAGAATGTTTACAGCTTCTTGATGAGTTGCACCCAATAATGATGTTCCATTTACTTCTAACAACCTCATACCAACCTGTTAAAATAATATATATTTTATATATGATCAAAGTATTTCAAAAACTCTGGTTAGAAGACATTTTATTAAATATTAAATTGAAAATATTTGATAAACCATCAAAAAAATTTGTAATTTAGCTAATTTGATTACCTTCAATCTACCATCTCTCTTAGCTGCTCCACCTGAATTAATTTTAGATATAAAAACTCCTTCATCTGTATGATCAAGGGGGTTGCCTTTTTGGCCTCTAAGTCCACCTTTAATATGCATTCCCAATTTTTCTCCTGGTTCTTTTATAATTACCAATTCCTACAAAAATTAACAATACATTATTTTACTTATATTTTACATGTTTATTTTTCTTTTTTTTTTTCAAATATATATATTTTATTTATTCGTCGTATATTTCACGTGGACAAATATTGTATTGTAAATGTATAAATTTCTAGATTTTATACTCTTCGTTTTTTTTTAAACGTGACTTTAAAGAATTTTTTATGAATATGATGAAATATCAAATGTATATAATAAATTTATAATTACATCATTTTAAATTTATATAATTTAAAAAAAAAAATATATGTATATATATCCTTACGTATGATATAAAGCGTAGGAAGCATTTAGAAAAGAATGCTATGATTATCTAGAAAAGTTTTGCCTAAACATAAGCAATTATTTGTGAATCAGTGCTGCTTAGCTTGTTTTACAGCCTTTGGGGTATAGGATAAAAGCAAAATATTTCAAATCAAAATAACAGGTCAAATGCATTGAGTACTTACTGTCACAGGGATGTACTCTATTTCGACCAGCTTGTTGGACAAATTATACAAAAAATTGCATTAAGTAAGGAAAATAGGTTTACTATAGAGTGCCATCATCTAATGCGTTTAAAGGGACATTTTATCAGCACAGAAGCATAATTAAAAATTTAATCAAATCATTTAAAGATCATTTTATATAATGCTGCACATATTTCTATGTGTGTAGTACGCGACATATGCAGGTGCAATGTTTTAATTATTATAGAGAAGTATCCTTTTGTGTGTGTGGAAATAAACAAAAATGCAAATAACAGTAGATACGTAAATATACGTACACATTAATTAATCTTTTTCTTTTTTTTCAATAATATAAAATAAAGAAAAATTAGATTCAGTGTAAAAATCAAACATAACAGTGTGATATAAATATATTCAATACTTTTTAGAAAGCGTGTTTCACCTCTAAAATAAAAAAAAACAAAAAAAAAAAGAAATGAAAAGGTAGCAGTAAGCTTGTAATTAAAATATATTTAAAATAAAAAATAACGAAGCATCTCTTAACGCTATTAAAAAAAATATATATATATAAATATATATGAATAGATCTATGTGATTTGTATTAATCATGTAGAAAATTTACAATTATGAAATTATATATAAATATCAGTATGTATTCTTTTTCTTTATTTTTTTTTTATTAAAAAAAGAAACACGATCTATTTAATAATATTTACATTTATACGTTATTATCATTTGCATATAATAATACAATTTTGTACGTTTGTATTTTTATATATCAAATTTATTCATTAAAATAGCAGATGAAATATATTATTAATATGGTAATATAAATGTAGAGAGAGTAAAAAAAAATAAATAAAGCTGCAAATTATTATTATGTATCTCTAAAAATTCATTTATTTACTCACCTGATAACTTTCAGGAAGTGGATCGTGTTGTACGGTAAGTATAATCTGATCTCCAGGTCGTAATAGTTCCATTACAGCTTCCTGATGAGTTGCTTTTGTTACATCGGTTCCATTTACCTTCAATATTCTATCACCCATTCTAAGCTTACCGGATTTTGCTGCTATACCACCAGGTACAACCTAATATAAATATGCATGTGTTAAATTTTTGTAAATAAATTAAAAATAATACATAAACATTTTTTTTATAATTATAATTATATTATTTATTATGAATACGTACGTGAGATATAAAAATTCCAGGTTCCTTTGCACCAAATGGAGTACAAGAATGATCAGTTCCTCCTATTATACTAAATCCAAGTGATCCTTCTTTCACCAACACGACATCCTAAACATTTATTACTTTACAATTAAACAAATTTAATATAAATCTCAAATGTGATATATATTCTTACAATAGTTTTTTTTTTCTTTTATAAATGCAAAGAATATTGTGCTTATTTTTTACAATCGTAAAAAACATAAGCACAATATGCATTTTTTGTAGTAAGACGAATATTTAAAAACGTTGAAAGTATATTTTTATTAAATTATTAATATATGAAAAATCTGAATCTTATAGATAAAACTGTGAAAGATCCAACTTATAGACACACACACAGTTTATATTATTATTTTTTTTAATAATTATACATATATATAATGAGGAGGAGTTTTCAAATAATTCATTTTACTTACCTGTTTCCATGTCTGAGGGTAAATACTCATTATGAATAAATTTAAGCACACAATATTGCCCATAAAACCAACTCAAAACCCAACTAATTTTTAAATATATAAAATATTATTTAAAACATTTCTTAAGTTATATAGGAAGATATATATAATATGCGAGCATTCAGTATTGCATTCATATTTCGAACCAATTATTAATATATTATATATGAATATTTTAAGCATGCAAAAAAATTCTTTTATAGATATATATGATAATTATATATAAAAATTAGAAATTTAATATGGAATTTAATTTTGTAATTGAACATTATTTGAACTTTATACAAAATAATTAAATTTTGTTTAGATATACATGATTATCATGCAAACTAGAATTATTATAGAAATTTATTTTCATTCAATTTATTTTAAATAATATATTCTTTTAAGTACCTTCAAAGCATGGAAACAAGTTAATAAAAAAAACAGATAATATAAGCAAACATTCAGACATATTTTTTATCCCTAATAATAATAATAATAATAATAATAGTAATAAATAAAATTATACATTCAACTACAAACAAAAATTTGATGATACAAAAACATATGAAGACCAAACGATGGATATGGATTTGACAAAAGGTATAATAAAGACATTAGGGAATAATATTATTAATAGTACTATTTACAAATAGTACGTAAATGCTTATTGGATGAAGTAAAATGTGGTGAAATAAATAAATTAGTATATTGGATGGAAAAAAAATAAAATTAAAATGGTATTCATACATAAGGTATAATATAATCCAAAGGAAGATAAACCCAAAAACTATATAAAAAGAAAAAAAATGCAATTAATATAAATATTAAATTAAACATAACGTTAGAAAAAAATGTAAAATGTATGACATGCAGCTACCAGGCACATACCTCGATAATAACTGGTTGCACCAGTTGATTGTCAGTCACTCTAGTAACGACGGTCTCTGTGAGTGTACTCTTTGTGATGGTTTCAGTAACTTTACCAATTGTTGTAGGAGCTGGAGGAAAGTTAACATCTCCAGGTAGATTGTCAGGTTGTTTGATCGTCACTGTCACAATAGGACCTTGATGGGAATCTGGCGAAGGTGAGGATGTTGGAGGTCGAAGGAAATGGGCAGGAATCATGGCTTGAAATTCCTCGTTGGTGATTGGCTTCGGTACCTGTATATCTTCCAACGGGGATGTTGGTCTAGGTTCCATTGAAGACGTAGGTGTAGAATTAGTATTAGTCGTAGATGGTGCCATTTGCTGCGTTACGCTGTGCCTTGGAGCAGGTTGTGGATAAATTTGACTATTTGTCGGACTTAATGGCACAGAAGGAACACTTTTAACGTTATTTCCTGGATCACTAATGCCATTCATTTTTGGTGCTGCATTCATCATGTCTGATTTTAATGGTGGCGGTGTTTTTGAAGTAGGACTTGGAGATAAAGTTTTTTCAGCATCCATTGAACGACGATAACCAGCATAAGCTGGTCTATTTGCCATATAACTATTAGCATTATATAACCCTGTATATGGTCTAGGTGCACCAATAACGCGAGGTGATTTCTCGGATGGAGTTACTACTGTAGCTGGATTTGCTTGAGAAAGTGGCATTTCACGTTCAACAACTAGTCGAACAAATCTTTCTAAGCCCGTAAGTAAAGCTACTGCTTGTTCATGCTTGGCTCCTCTCATTTCAACTCCGTTAATCTAAAGACAAATTATATTTATGGAAGGATTAAAATATAATTCATATTTATAAATAAAATGTTAACACACACATATATCGTTGTTCAAAAATTGGATCAACTTTTAAAGCTATAAATATATATATATATATATCGATGTCAAACATTTATTTAAACATAAAACAAACTTACAGATATTACTTTATCTCCAACTAATAATTTGCCATCTTTTTGTGCAACTCCACCATCAGTTATCCTCGAAATATATATAGCCTAAAATTTTAATATTTATATTATTTTATTGGAATATTGTCTCTTGTATTATTCTTTTAATATTCACTTACATCACTATTGTCTTTAACTGGTGGTGAACCCTCACCACCAGCAATACTAAATCCTAACCCATTTTGGTCCCGTATTAGTGTTGTATGTATAAGAACAGACACCATAGGTTCACTACCTCCTTTTGATGAAGGTAATGGTTCAGGAAGCTTTTTTACCTGAATAAAATCCAATATAATAATAAAATATTAAAATTTTAATTTTTAATCCTGTCTACTACATCATATAATTAAAATAAATATATATATTTAAAGAGATTTACCTTTGCAGCTTCGTGTGTACTACAAGTATCACCATTTTCTAAATTATGTGACAAAGCTGTAGATGATACATAAGATGTTGCACTTGGTGCTCTACTTGTGCTCAAACTAGAGCACAACGAGTCTTTTCTCATTGAATTCTATGAAATATTATTAAACATTAATAAAAAGAAATTAAAATAATCTAAAATATTATGCATAAAAAACAATGTATATCTTATAAAATATCACACCTGCTCATACGATGGCACTATTCTTGTTACTTCTCTTAATACAACTAATATCAGCACACGTCCGCATGCTTTGAGAACTTCAACAGCATCATAATGGTCCACATTTACTACTGAAACTCCATTAACAGATATTACTTTATCACCTACTCTTAAACCAGCTAAATCAGCTGGTCCACCTAAAAAAAATTATTATACTTTAAATATCTTCTCAGATCAGATTCAATAATAAGCATTATTATTATTAAAAACATCGTGTTTATAATAAACAATAATGTTTTGTACCTTCTGTAACTCTGGATATGAAAATGCCTTCATCGTCACCCTTAAATGGGGTTGATCCAATACCTCCTGCTATAGATAAACCTAATCCACCTGTCGTTCGTTCAATATGAATTTCATATTGTTCTTCTCTTACTTCTAACGTTGGTTCTGCATCCGATGTTGCACCTAACAAATATACATTAATATTGTATTTATTATTTTATTATATTATTATTTTTGTCTGTCATAAATTTGCATTACCTAACTTCTTTTTATTTCTAACAAAACATCGATACTTTTTAGGCATGATATAAAAGAAGTTAATGAAAAGCTAGTTTTAATATATATTTTTGTTCCTTTCTTTCTATTAACACAAGTTAGTCTGATATTATTAAACACGTTTTTTACGTATCCACCATCTTACTACATACTGATAAATGACTAATAGATAAGATAATCTCTACAGAAACCATCTCTTATCACTTCTTCAACTATTTGTCAAGATTTTTTAAAGAATTTTATATAAATCTTACATTTACTCAATCAATTTTTACATAAAAAATATATTATCATTATTCGTAATATATATTTATTACCTTGGCTGTGTTCATCTATATTTTCTGAAGATTCTGTTTGTTCAGGAACAATTGTTGTAGGAGTTTCATCAGATTTTTTCATTAATGCCTAAAGATAAATATTAAATAATCCTTATATTACGTTATTACATTTATTCGAAAAATAATTAATATATTTCTATAATAAATATATATATAAAAGAAAGAAAAATATATAAATTACCTGTGCAATAAGTGTAGCTACTTTCTCTTTGTCAATTGCTGTGTGAATACGTTTATTTTTTAAATGATGAGGCGTATCACGACGATGAAGTCTATTTGGTTTATTCGTTTCACCGGATCCTTCATAATCAGTATCTTCTATAACAGAAAACTCTACGTGCCTTTGCATATCCTCAGCTTCAGATTCGTCATCATCTTTTCCTTTTAATTCCGATATGGTTCCATCAGAACCCATATTCTATAAACAAATATTGTCATGATCTTAATGTAAATTGCATTATCAAGAAAAAACTATGATGTCAAATATTAATTATCTTACAACAGTCGGTTCTGTAGCACCGTGCGAAGAAAATACAGCAGTCTCATTATTAGTTTGAGTATCAGTACTATCTGGTAATGTTTCCAATTCTTTTTGTTCATCTCTAGAAATTTCATGCTCTGAAGATTGATCTTGTTCTATTATATTTTGTACTTCTTCGGTAGATTTAATCGGTATTTCTGATTCAGTTTTATCTAAACCAAATGTTTGAGAGACATCCTAAAAATAAATAATAAAAATAATAATAAGTTTCATAGAAAATAATAAATTATAGAAATAAAATCCCCCATATTTTCTTTAATAAACATTAAATGATTATAAACAATTACTTGTTCTTCGGTAGAACCAGATCTACTGTCGCTTTTTCCTTTACAAAACAATTTATGAGCCTTTGCTTTAAGCTCCTTCGGATGTGGTGTATTTTGTCGAACGAACGGAGTCTGAAATAAAAATAATATTGATACGATGAATTATATTTTCCATTAACGTTTTGCATTTAAGATAAACGACATGTAAATAAATGTGTAATGTTTATATATATATATATAAAAAAATGAATGAAATTGGTAAATGTAAACAATAAATTAGATTTTTCATCTAATTGTTTTCGCATATATGATTTTATTACACAAAATATTATATTACATTATGTACAAGATATATTCTTCTATAATATATTAAAACAATATATTTGTCACATCGTAAGACACTAATCTAACTAAATCTAAAAAAATTTGTTAGTCCTATTAAATAATATATATACATACATATATATATATATTTCTTTCTCTCTCTATATGTATATATAGATCGCAAATATCTTTAAATTGGAAAATATTGACATAGTAGAGGAATTATTATGTAAATAAATCTATTTTTGTATGTAATAAAAATGTTTAGAATGATTAATTCAACGACGTGTAAGAGTTAGCTCGTTTCATGCAATTAATTCGTCTGATTAAATATTGAAAAATTCGAGTGAAAAAAGAAGGAAACCCTGCCAGTTGCGAACTGCTCACCTCCTTATCTGCATCTGGTGGTTCATCTGTGAATTTTACCGAATGGGTTCTAGATGCTTCTCGTTCTTGCCAACCTTCGTCATCGCTAAGCTCAGGTATTTCTCCTTGAACGGTATTTCTCATTCCAACGAGCGTACCTAATCTTCCAGAATCTATATCAACAGATTTATATTTAATAATCATTATATTAAATTTTTGTATTTGTATTTATATTAAGAATAATAAATGCATTTAAAAGTACATACCATCAGGATGATATTCTAATTGAGGCAAAAGGAAACAAGTAAGTACTTTTTCTCCGGTTTCTTCGTCAATGTCATTTTGAAAAGTTAACATAGGTTGCGCTTGATTTTCACTCAACCAAACTGCTTTCAAATTGAGATTTATTAAAGAATATGGCAAGTACTGTAACCTGTGTATATGTATATATATATATAAAATAAGACGTGTATTTATCGATTATAAAAAAAAAAATATATATATTTTAATATGTATATGATATAATATAAAGATAATTGTACCTGTTTCCAGATACATCCAAAACATGTAGAGATAAACATTGGCTAACTTCTGCTGGAAGGTACTTCAATTTGTTATTTCTTAAAGAAAGTACACCTAACTCTTTTAAATTTCCTATAATAAAATAAAATGTTAATATATATATATGTATATATAATAAATAAAATGTAATCAAAATAAAGGATTGGAATTCTTACCAATTTCTATAGGCAGAATTTGTAGACTATTCCTATCAACATTAAGATTATTTAAATTAAGAAGTTTTCCTACGGATGGGGGTAATTCTAAAAGAAAATTTTCCGTCAGAATTAATTCTTGCAATTTCTCGCACCTGCAAAGAAAAATAATTATCTTTTGAGATATATATCAAACTTTCTTCTATATATGTTTAAAATCATTGAAAAAGGATAAATAATAATAAATAAAACTTTACCTTCCTATATTTGGATTAAGCGTAGATAATCTATTTTGATCAACTTTAAGGATAGTTAATTTTTTAAGATCACCAATACCGTCTGGCAATTTTTCAATAACATTTTGCGATAAATGTAAATCGGTTAAAGATTCTAAACCACTTATTTCTTCTGGAAGATCCTCTAAACGATTTTCGGAAACATCCAAACACGCTAATGTTTTTAATTCACCAATTTCAGGAGGTAAGTGCTGTAATTGGTTGTGATCCAACCATAATTCTTGTAATGCTGGTAATTTTCCTATGTGAGGTGGCTACAATAATCATAAGAATAGTTAATATGTCTTAATTCTAAATAACAGGCTTAAGAAATTAATAAATATGTATTCATCTAACTATCCAATGCTTTTAAAAAATTGTTTTACTTTGATAATTATAAATCTAAATAATATAAAGATAATAATTTGTAAAAAAGTATATATATTTTTGCAATAAAGAGTATAATTATTTTAATTTAATAATAAATTACATATACTTACTAATTCTTCTAGTTCATTATCACCAAGGTCTAGTCGTTCAAGTTTATTCAATTTCGAAAGGGATTCGGGCAAAACCTTGAGTAAATTTTCACGTAACTCCAACGACTGTAATGCTTCCAAGCTAAATAAATAAATAAATAAAATATTGATCAAATAAAATGTAACAAGTGTATGGAATTTAATATATAAATTATTGAATAAATAATTATCTTAAATTTACCTTCCAAAATCAGGTGGCAATTTTGCTAAGGACATATCATTGAGGCCAAGAATAGTTAAATTTCTTAGCTCAACGAAACCTGCTGGAAGTCTGAAATATACGATAATACATTTTATTAATTAAAAAAAAACATATTAATTATTATAATATAATAACGTATGATTCTTTTTTTTCTGTTTTTATTTTTTACTTACTTAGGAATAGGGTTGCTACTAAAATCTGCAATTTGTAACGCTTGCAAGTTTTTAATGTTTTCAGGAATGTCTGGTATATCTGTAATAAAAATTAAAAAAGAAAACCAAGATATAAATTTTAAGTATTTCAGTAGAAAGATAAATAATATTTCATACAATTTGATTTTATTGGGTTGTCAAGAATGAAATGGAGCAAAAATGCACACAATTGAATAGAAATTTGCTTCATTTCATATTTGACAATCTAATATATCGAGATAAATTTATTTCTTATAAAAAGTAATATTTCTAAAGGACACATTAAAGAAAAATATCAGTTTAAATAATCTTTCATACGTAAAATAAACACTCTCCAATCTAATATCCCTGTTTTTCAGATCCGTTGCAACCATGAAATCCAATTTTCCCGGTGATTGAACGATGCTATTTTTCGAAACTCAACTTTTACGAGCTAAGTTTAATTCTCCTTCGTCTTCAGAAAAAGAAAGAAAAAAAAAAAAGAAAAGTTCGAACCATTTTTGAATTACAATTTAAATACAAATATTATATTTAATAGGAGCAAATTCTCAATTGAATTATATGCATTTTTTGCTTCATTTCATCCTAGACAATCTAATATATCATTAAAATATGTTTGTAGTCAATAAAATAATTAAAAACCGAGTAAATTATCCAATACATAAATACACGTACACGTACACATACTGTAAATACGTGCATTAAAAAAAATTAGTATAATAAAGCTAATAAATTAAACAAAAAAAGAAAGAAAGAGGAAAAAAAGTGATAATGGTATATAAAAGTATAATTATTATTATTATTATAATAAAATAAAAGTCAAATATTATATTTTTCATAGCAAGGTTTAGAACTGTAAAAGAATTATTATTCTTTTTCATAATGATCAAAAGCAAAACTAAGGTGCGTGCCGCGTGACGAACGCATGTTTTTAACTCCTATCCCTTTTATCCTTTTTATTTTCTTTTTATTATTTTCTTTTTTCGTATGCACAAACCTATACATATGTTTACTAAGGTATTTATATATACACGTGCATTCTTGCATACAAGTGTATTTGTATATGTGTAGTAGTAGTAGTATTATTACCGTATTGCGGCATAACATCGAACAATTACAACTGAGCGTGATTCCGCCCAAGGGGTATCCCCATGACCACCATCATCCCCCCTTTTTAGTTGATTATACCATTCCTTTGTTACAAAAAAAAGAAAATGAACATTGACGAGCTTCGAATGAATTTTTCAACAATTTTTCTTCCAAGTTGTATTATATTCTAACAGCTTTTACTTTTAATCAACTTCGAATATTGGAAAAATCATTTTATTGCACTGGCATATTTGTAAACATATTTGGAATTTATGCATAAAAAAAAACATTCAATTTTTGTCAACTTATCATACAGGGTGACACCCCTTTGACACTTTGATTGCTACTCCAAATTCACTTGTTTTGTTCAGAACGCCAAGATAGTATTTTACAATGCAAGATTTCATAGAAATGAATCTTTTATTTGTTAGGTGTTCTAATAAAAATGTTTAATCGTTCAATGATGCATATTTTATTTCAAAGTATATTCTTATTGATGGTAATATTTTAAATAAGCCAATTGTAAATTTTCATTCAACTTTTTTACAATTTAAATAGTTCAAATGGACCACCATGACTATCAAAGTGTTAAATATTAAATTATAAAGAAAATATTGATGAGTTTATTAATATGTTACCTATAAGGATTGATTTTTGTTCAAAAGCTTTATGTGGGATCATATACTTCCCACATAACAAAAATATCAAATGGTTTTAGTTTAAAGTTCAAAGTGGAATATCGTATGTGGGCTTGTATGTGGTATGGGAACATATTAAAATGAATTAATGGATATTTTTTTGGAATATATATAGATTGTCATAGTCATTTTTTAGAACAAACCACCTTTATGAAAATATTTATGTTAAAATGAATAATGAAAAAGTGTAATTAATTTGTATTACGTCTTAGAGAAGATTAATGTGCATACGTGTAATACCACATCATAATGATTAAAAAAAAAGTTGTCTTTTTGTAAGAACGTAGAGATAAAGATAATACATAAAATTCGACCTACTTTATTTATCCATACTTTTCCAAATATATCCATAAATAAAAGTACATATTATCCTTTCAAAGCTTTAACAGTGTACTTGATGATACATTCGATATTATTTTACAATCGTTCATTGTACATACATACGTCTCACTTACTGGGAAAAGTCGACAGTTTAAAAGGCAATATGTGCTATTTTCACTATCGAACCGTCTCTCTTCGGACAGCTATATAGGGTGTCCTAGTTTTTTTTTTTTTTTATACCCATTCTAGCTTATGAAAAAAAAGAGAGAAAGAGAGAGAGAAATTTAACTTGATAAAAACATTTTGAGGAAACAATACCGTTTAAATAAACAATATCAAACTCTTATAAATGTGAGTATATGAAAATGGATATGTTAAATAATACATTACAATATTTTACAATTTGATTAAAATAATGTATACGTTAAAGGGTAGCAAATTGTTTATTAGTATATTCAATCTCTAGTTACTTCATTTTTCTAACAGATGTGTGTACATATATATACATATACATACAGTATGAATATTATGTATGTATGCATGTGAAATAATGAATTAAAATATTTTAGAATTTCTTTTGTTTGAATTAAAATAACGTATATGTTAAAAGATAGCAAATTTTTCATTAGTACATTCAATCTCTAGTTACTTCATTTTTCTACCATATATGTGTGTTATAAATACTGTATTATATGTATTAAAAATTGGGGGAAAAGAAAGGAGTGAATAAAATGAATAAAATGAATAAAACCTGTTGCTACTCATCCATCTAAATTTTCTACAAGATGTAAATTATTTGAATTGTCAAAAATTAACTTTCATTCTCGACCTATGGAAATTTTGTATTCTGTACGAATAAACCATACTGAATTAGATTCTTCTCAAATATACATACACAATATTATATTATATATTATAGATTGTTCAAAATAAATTGCAATATGTTGTAATTTGATTAAATGATATTATATTGTAATAGATAAATAATATTAGACAATGATATGATCGGTATAATATAAACGAAGGACAAAATTGTTCGACGGTGATATTATATGGAATATATATGGCGTTCCTATGGGTCGATGTGTATAATACCTATATACTATATACTTTATATACTTTATATACTCTTGCCCTAGAACATGGTTCTCAACACGCACATGCGCATTTAATTCAGCTGACAAGTTTTCTGAAAGTGTTACCTGTTGCGTATATCACGAATTACTATCTCTTGCACGCAATGAGAAAGAAGATGATTTTTTTTTTTTCGTTGTGGAAGTCAAGAGGGGGAATAGAGGGAGGACAGGGTCATAGACACATCCGTTATTTTATCTAAATTAATTTATAATTATTTGATTTTAAGTAACACATGCGTGATATTGATTTTATCTGATCGTTAGATGAGAAATATTTTATTATTCAAACACGATAGGTGTATTATAATATATATATATAAATAAAAATTATAAACAATTATATATTTTGAGTCAAATGTAATAAGAATGAGTTTTAATATGATCATTATACTTGTATACATCAAACATACATATATGAAAGTAGTATCATCATTGGTTGAAAATTTATGATACTTAATTAGGAATAAAGTTGTAATGAATTCAATCGATAAAAAAAATCAACGATATATTAAAGCACTTATATACTTTTATAAACAGAAAATTAAAATAAAATCTAGAATAAGGTAAGGTATTCACGCGATGATAAGTAAAACGTAGTAATGGCACTTGCGTACACAATTTTCTATCTCTTTCTTTCTTTCTTTCTTTCTTTATTTTTCTCACTATTTTTTTCTTTTCTTTTTTGAATAGACATGCAATGCGTGGGCGCGTTAATCAAGGAGTGAGTAGGTTTCCTGAACCCAAACCTGTTGCGGTTTTAGCTTATCTTTTACAAGCTCACGCGACGAGTTTTCGCATGATCATGCAGTGCTAGAGTCATTCTTACACGTGCAACCAACTAAAGTAACACACTAATAGGAAATTCGAGGATTCATGCTCGTTGCATTGGATGCAGTTTTTTGTTAGATTCATTTTAAAGAGAAAGAGAGAAAGATAAAAATTTAATTTTGATATTATTAAGNAATAACTGATAAATGTATTGTAAAAGTTCATTAAATTGTGTGAATATCAAAGTACGTTTAAATTAATGTAGCATTCGAGAATCATTCTTACACGTGCAACAACTGCAACAAATGCAACAAATGCAACAACAGCAATAGAACTGCGAGGATTCATGCTCGTTGCAAGAGATGCAATTTTTTATTAAATACATTTTAGAGAGAGAGAGATAAAAATTTAATTTTGATATTATTAAACTGAAGTTAAATAAATGAAAAATATATTAAAATAAAAATAATACGAAAGATAGATTAATTTAAAAAATAATAATATGATTCGAATGTAAAACAATTTCGATTTGATATTTTGTTAAATAAAGAATATTTTTGATTCGAAATCATCAACGAATGTGATAAATGTTAAAACAAATGTATTTTAATTTTAAACTATCTAAAATATTATTAAAGTATATTAAAAATGTTCGATATGTTTTAAATAATTGTTAATTAATCGATTAAAAAAAAATGTATATTGTAATTTAAAAACAAGTAGAGTATAATAAGTTATATTTACCATCCTACTCGAAATCCACCGTTAGACTGAGCCTTTGTTCTTTGTGAAAGTTCTTTTATTGATTGTTGTTTACATAAATTTCCAACGGTCTCACAGACATATATATCAATCAAATTAATCTTTCTAAATAAAATTTATTATTCTCCCACCTCTTTCTTTCTCTTTCTTTGTCCCTCTCTCTCCCTCTCTCTCTCAGAGAGTCATGTAAACAACAATAAATAAAAATCATTTTCGTAACAACGAGACACAGTCTAATTAAATAAAATTGATTATATTCGGTATTTTTTAAAGAAAATATGTATTTATTTAAATTAATTAATAATCATTTAAGATAGAATTGACCAACACATTGATAGTAAATAGATTTTGAATCGATCATCTAACATATTTGATATTGAAAATTAAAAATGACAGAACTCTGTTAGAAAATTTAATTATTATTTTTTATTTTATAGAATTAAATTTTGTAAGAAATATTTTAATGTAAAACACAACTTTCGAGATCACGTATAGAAAATTTGAAATAAATCTGATAATATTTATAAAAGTTATTAAACATTTCTTACAAGCATGTATTGAAACAGTAGTTTACGAAAATGATTGAACGTTTGGTATTAAAACAAAAAAATAAATACATATTAGAGTTAAATTTTCAAATTAATGTTCCAATTACTATAAAATACAACTATCAAGATCACGTATAGAAAATTTGAAATAAATCTGATAATATTTATTAAAGTTATTAAACATTTCTTACAAACATGTATTGAAACAAAGTAATGAAAATATTCGAACATTTAGAAATCAATCAATTAAATAATATTTTTTGAATAACAAAACTATCCTAGATCCTAGATAATATTTTCCTCCTACATCCTGGTTATATTTTCATCCAATTATCGAATCAAATTTATATATTAAATAACGGTAGAGAAATGAAATATCTTGAACTGTAATGATGATAGCAAGGACACACGATCGTTCCTTCATTTCTTCCTTCATCTAACTTTCCTATACAAACTAACACGAATCTTTATGAGTACTTTCAGGACTTGAATTTTCGTCCGGTTAAGAGTGTAATTTAATATTTACACCACCGGTTGGATTTTCTTCTTGGCGGTTAATGAACCAACCGGTTTACACGGTTCGTTGCAACAGTAACATGCGAATGGGTAAAATTACTTTAAAACATATCACGTTAGATCGATATAGAAATGTATGTATATAAATTATTACACATATTACATATTTAAATTTGATCCTTCCAAAAAGGGAGAAAAGAAGAGGATAGAAGAAAGGAAGTCTGAATCAAAATTGTTGGAAATTAATCAAACAACAAAATGATGCACCTATTTTTATTTCATTCTCTCCTTCACTTAATTTTGAATTGCATTAATGAAATTAAAGAAAAAGAAAAGAATTTCTACGTGTTAGAATCTCTCACATCTCTCCATCATCTTCCAATCAAACAAAAAAAATAAAAATTGAACAATAATCGATGTTTTAATAATAATTATTTAAAATACTTGCAATTGAATGCAACGATATCAGAAACAAGATTGAGTTAATATGAATAAATGTTACATCGAATGTTTAAACATATAATTTATCGTATACGTTTAAATATAGAAGATGATTCTTATCTTTTTACATAAACGTATTCGTTATGATTACTCATAAAGTAATCGTAAGCTTATCACGGAAACTTTATTGCGTATTCGTCGCATACCTAAGAGAGACACATCGACGGAAACTCAAATAAGGTTTGTTCAATTAGGTTACGCAAAGCATGCTGCTGCACGCGCATTTGCTTCCCGGACGTTCTTAAGTTATAAAAGAACGTGTCTCGTTGGGGATTCTAACACGTTTTTCATGAGAGACAGAGAGACAGAGAGAGAGAGAGAGAGAGAGAGAGAAATACACACCTGCACAAGTTGTGAGCTTACGAAAAGTAGGTACTCGGTGCCAAATACGTAAATTGAAAGTATTCCTTCCCTACAATATTAGTCGACGTCCCCTTTAAACTATCCAACACGAGGAGTTACATGTGTAACATACATGAGGAGTTACACACATGTGTATCATACATGTTGAATAAACTGAATAATTAAATATACAATATTTTATTTTATTTTATTTCTTTTTTCCCCTTCTAACTTTGTTTTATATTACATTATTCTTCATATGAGAAAATATTCTCACGTTATGAAGTTCATATACGTGAGAAAATCTAATTCCTCTGTATGTATATATATATTAGGTTTAGTCAAGTATGAAATGGAGCAAATTTCAATTCAATTATGTGTATTTTTTGCTTCATTTCATACCTGACAACCTAATATATAAACTATACATATATTATATTGTGTTTTTTTTTTTTAAATTCCCTTTTATAATTTGGTTATCGTTCATGGCTTGATAAATGCATTTGAGTTGCATCATTGCAACGATTTACTATTAAGAGTACATAGAGGTAATCAAAGTAATCTCTGAATAATTAATTATTTATTATTAAGTAGGAACAAATGTTGTTTTTTATCTGGATGTTAATCTTAATTATTAAGGAAAAGGAGGAAAGTTATGGATTATACCAAGGTGCTTTGACACTTTAATTTAAGATTTTTCTTAAAAGTGTAATATGAATCGATTTGTTCAGTTAATAATAAATAATATATTTTTAATTATGTGTGAATTTAATAAATAAATAATAACGAATATGAACGAAAGGAAGAATATTGTTTGAAAAAAAAATAATAAAAGGTTTTGGAAGTGGTGCATTCATTCGGTGTAACTAAGTGTTGCAGGTTTAGTTAGGTAAGCTCTTCTCTTTCTCTCTTCTTCTTTTTCAAATAAGGTCGAGAGAGAAAGAGAGAGAGAAAGAAGCACGGAGTATCGATAAAACGATAGTAGCAAGTGTGCACGGTTTGATACGTAATCGCGATGGCTAGTAAAATAACGTAATGACCGTATATATGCCTTATTACAAGAATGTTTCAAAGTAGGATTATTTAATATGACCATGACACTCGAGAGTGTGTAAACGTGGAAAATTACGTGAGTCCTGTATATACAAAATTTAACATTTAACTTATTTACCATGAACCATCATAATTATATTAATTTATATACAAAATTTCAACTTAAGGATTTTAACTTTCTATGTTTTAATGGTAATTAAATAATAATTTAAAAACAATATGATTTTTATTATTAAACATTAAACTTTGATAATTGTATGATATTAGACTAACAAGTACAAAAATTTGGAGGAAAAAGAAAATTCATTTTATGATTTATATTTGTAATAATATAAATAATTATATAATATCAAAATATATCATAAAATAAATTTAATATATATATATATTTATAAATGTGTCTTTTATCAAGAGTACAACTACTAATTTAAACGTTATTTATAGATTGTTTTATAAGTGAATTGCGTGGGACTGTGTCTCTATCTTTCCCTGTTGTAACTACCCCTACCACCTTTTAATTACACTTTATTTCATTTCCCTTCACTTTACATTGGAATTTGAATTGAGCCCTAGTTTCCTATACGCTTTGTTCTAACGATTAATTTAACAAATAAATGATCTTACAAAGCACGTTTTATTACTACCTTGTGATTTCTTATCAAGTGTATTAATTTTTTAAGTAATGTAAAATAAAAAATAGATAAGTATAAAGAAATTATTCAGATATAAGAATGAAACTTATAGAGCATTATATAATACAATATATTACATAATTAAATATATATAGAAAATATAAAACTATATAACAGGAATAATAGCAAGTATTTACGTTCTCCTTTCGATTGGTATAACCATTTATCTAGAAAATTGTCGTAGACACATGTCTGATAAACGTAAAACCACACCTTGATGATTCTATAAGTTAACGCAAACGTACCAACCCCATAGAAACTCTAATTTGATATTATTATTGCGTATACACAGCCAGCAATTCTAAGTCATTACGAAATTGAAGGGGAAAAGAATCACAATAAATAATACTTTCCCTAATTTATCCTTTTATTACTTGGAACAGAAAAAAAAAGAAATGAATGAATGAAAACCCTCTTATCAATGTGATGTAATACAATAAAACTAAAAATTAAATAAAATAATATTCTATTTTTAATATGATGTATGTAAACTTATTTGTGTGGTAGTTTGTCAAGTAATAAAGAAATATAAGAAACAAATATTTATTTTATTTAAAATTTGAAATATATTTTATTATTTCAAATATTTTCAATAATTAACGAATTAAAAAACAAATCCTTTAATCGAACAATTTGTAATAGAAAATTAGACAAAATAAAATCATAAAATTTGTATAATAAAAATAGAATAATTAAAAGCTATGTGTATGTATGTATGTGTGTGTGTGTGTTTATGTGACATATAACTACTACTTGTATTCATTGAATATCGTACACCTGCTAATGCTTTAAATCGGGCTTCCCAGTTGGTAATGGTACGTTGATATTTATTTATCAATACAAAATCTTATTCGTCTCTGTTACACTGACGTTAAGAGCATTTGAATATATAAGCAAAGCCTGTAATGTGTTTCAATCCCTGACATTCTTTTCAAAGCTATTTTAAATCATGAATGCTTACCAAATGCTCGTATGCCGTTTGTATTGTTTCTATTTTTACATTTATTCAAATTGTTTATATTCGTAGCGAAATCTTGCGTATTTCCTTAGATTTATTGCAAAGATGAATAATTTATATAGACACATTCATTGAAAGAATTTCATTTATCATCATTGATATCATTTAAAATACAACACATTTATTTATTTTAAAATCAAATAAGAATAATACATTGTTATTTGGTATAATAATAAAAATATTTCTATTACAATGAACGTTTTTAGAAATTATTTAAAACAATGTATCTGATATATATTATTTTTTATCTAATTTCTATTTTAACATAAATATTTGAAATAAATTTTCAATTTTAATATACTCTGAGAAGGAATTTTTAATATACTGAATTAATAGAATATTTCTTCTAAAGTAACTCCATAAAAGAAGAACTAGAATTTTTAAATAAATATAGAACGTACATATATTAAGTTAAAAAAAAATTTAATAATACTTTTAATAAAATCCAATTCGTATTTATCCATCCATCCTACTATCCTCTGTTATGTTAGTAATCATGCTAACTGTACTAGTAATTCAAGTAACGGATAGTAAATGGTTGGTAACATTATTCACGAATGTGCTATTATAAACAAATTTATAACCGTTCAATTATATATCTTTTAAGACGAATTTTTTGTTTAAATAATATTACTATAAATATTTCAAATCTAAACGTAATTCATAAATGAATTAAATGTATCTTTAATTCATTTCCTTATTTCACAACAAATATCTAATTCATAAATAAATAATTTATAATAAAATATTATTAACACGAATACGTGAATAGTTTGATTAGAAGTATTTGATAACGTATTATAAAATATAATAATCAGTAGAAAAGTAACACGAAACTGAAAATAAGATTTAATACCGGACGTATAACATTTCACGGTAACAAATTGTACTCTCTAACATAAAGTACCTTATGTGTATTTCGATATAATTTTGGCCATTTATTTCTCGCGAATATTAAATGAAAAGTTTACTTTATATTACGACACACAGGTATATTGGGTTACTGATTTTAATAAGCTGCAGTGGGTGCATTTAAACAATCTTATTTTAAATACTCTTTCTACTTACATTTCTATATTATTATATTCGACGTATCTAAAGTTTCTCTTTAAATATATACATATCCACCCTTCTTAAAATAATAATAATAATAATAATAATAATAATAATAATAATAATAATATATACATGTATATGACCTATATAAGAAAATGTGAGAAAAATGCCACGAACTTTTAATCCTTTACCTAATAAAAATTATTATTTTATATATATAAATATATTTATTTATTAAATTTTTATATATATATATTAGGTTGGTGGAAAAATAATGTCGGATATTTTGCCACAATTCAATGGAAAAATCCGACATTATTTTTCCACCAACCTAAAAAAAAAAAAGGAAAAAAAGAAGACAAGTTTTAATTAGTTCTTACATCAATGTTAAATAAAAAAAAAATTGATAAGACAATAATAAATAAATAAATTATAATGCGAAACTCGTTCAAAGATAGAAGACACGTTAATAATGTATCTTTTTTGTTTTTTTTGTTTTAAAGAAATAAATAATATCATTGAAGTTCGTATAGCTGTTTTTAAATATGCTCGCTGGACTGAACTGCCGTTATAAATGTCATTAAAGCTGTCATGGTACCGCGACAATAAACTATCTGGAACCAGGAAACGGTCGATGGTAAGAAGATAAGCTAGCTGCTGCTTACCAAGTTTCTTTTTCTACTTTGCAGATCATCAACTGGATGCAAGTTTAAATCTTTTTTTTATTCATTTATTTATTTTCTTTACATTCTAACCGCTACTTTAAAAACGTGATTTAATTTCCTCTAACTGGATTATTTTAATCGATGATCTCGGAATCTTGAGAAATATTTCATCACGGATTTTTACTTATGGATAAAATAATATTTAATTTAATTATTTAAATTTTATTATATTAGATTGTCAAGTATGAAATGGATCAAATTCTCAATTCAATTATGTGCATTTCCTGCTCCATTTCATTATTTGACAATCTAATATAAATAATTGTAGAAATAATTAATATTGAAAAATAATATTCGATATGAAAAAAATCATAGAATTAAATGAATAATTAATTTAATACTTTAAACAATCGTGAAAAATCTATTAACATATTTTGAAACACTATATTTTGGTATTAAATTTGATTAAATCATTGGATTAAAAATGTATGGGTATAAAAAAAAATTGATAAATAAAATAAATGATTGATCATAATCTAATCGTGAAATAATATGATTTAATTAGATTCATTGAAATGATTTTTGTATTAATACGAATAAGGTATACATCATGCTTGTTCGAAACGACAGTGACCTTATTTTTCGTTTATACACGTGCAACGTATACAAATGTCAACATACACATGCATATTAAACGTTACGAAATAATAACACAAAGAAGAATAAGAATAAGAAAGTATAGTTATCGAATGAAAGGTATTATGTATGTGTGTATGTGTGTGTGTGTGGTACGAGGAGAAACGAGTAATATGTGTGAATAAAAAGATAATCCCGTTATTCCAAATAATAAAAAAGAAATCACATTTTTTACCGGTAAAAAAAAGAATAAAAAATATTCCTAAAAGATTTACATTAAACCGTTCATCTGTCAACGATAAAAATAAAAATCCCTGGCATGAAAAATTTGTAATGAATAATAAACAGACGATTAAGTATACTAATTGTAAGCATGTGTGAATAATAAAATAAAAGGTATCTGTCGTACTTGAAACAGGATTAATTTTGGACAATAAATTAAATTTGGACTTGGAATAATTTAGGATTTTAAGAATGTTTCTTACAAATGTCTAAATCAAATGATTTCTAAAAACATAATTGAAATATCATAAGTTTTAAGAATAGATGATACCTTGTAGAAAATATTTGAAAATTTAGAAGTGTATTTATTTTTTTCAGAAATTATTTGACCAATTGATTTGTTATTTTTTGTACACGTAAATTACACTTCAAGTTATCTTTGGACGTACTTATTTTTATTTTAGTAAATTGTTTCAACGTTAATAATAAAAAAATACAAATGAAAAGTAAAAGAAGATTTTGACAATAAAATCTCAAGTTTCAAATTTAATTCAAACAAAACTCTGCAATTTTATATACAATCTCTTTATTATTTTTTAATTTCCTGTTTCTCTAAACAATTAAACACACATTCGTTATGGTGAATAAAACAGAATAAAAGAAAAATTGTTTAAAATACCAAGGACAGTTAATAAATCAATACGTTTGATGATAAACATTTATCGATAAAAAATCTTTTGACAAAATTACAGATGAACACCTTTGAACGTGTTTAAATATAACTGTGACAAAATAAATAAAAAAAAAAAAGCAATACCATAGTGACTGAAATGTTTATTTTATTTTTTTTTTTATAAATTAAATCCTTCAAAAAAAAAAAAAAGAAAAATCACACTTGAATAGTCCCCTTAAGAATCGTAAACGTGTGCGCTTGGGTACCATATGCATACCACGATTGTGTTCTAAAATCGTGTCGGTTGATAAACAAAGTTAACTGCCCGTTATCAAAGAGAGAAAAATAGAAAGAGAGAGAGAGAGAGAGAGTTAGAACCGATTCAGAGCTTAGGGTACTGAAGCTTAAAATAAAATGAACGTGTTATAAGTAGAATAATTGATCATCAATAAAATTGCAACTACTGAATCTCCTACAATTATCCTTTTTATTGTTTTATTATTAATCATCTTAACGTTTTACCTTTCATCTCACTAATTCTAATTTTTTATTAAACATAAACGCAGGATGATGGTTTTATCATAAAATAGAAAGAGAAAAAAAGAACCTACATCACTAACTTGTTACAAGAAACACCCGTTGTGCTAGTTGTGAAGATCATTTTATAATTTAGTTCTGGAAAATTGCAGGAAATTGTTTATCTTAATTAAATGGTATTAGGTTGTCTAATATTACAAGCAAGACAAGAATGATATTAAAAAAAAAAAGAAAAAGAGAAAGAGAAATAAGAACACCAATTAAATGTTATTTCTAATTCGTAGCATAATCTCTTATTTAATGGATTTACTATTAAGTACTGGGCAATAATAAATTATCCAGTAAATTTAACAAAGTACGAGATTACTTTTGCAAGTACAATTATTGTATAAAAATAATACATACTCACACCTAAATATACAAATTCTAATCAAATGTAAGATAAAATCAATACTAACAAATAATACAATTNATCTAACAAAATACGAGATTACTTTTGCAAGTACAATTACTATTTAAAAATAATACATACACCTTTAAATATACAAATTCAAATCAAATGTAAGATAAAATCAATACTAACGAATAATACATCTGATATAAAAATAATGAAATAACACAATTTTCATCATCATCGATCATGCACGTGCAATATATTAAAAAATGATTTTTATTGTTTAGTTTTAAAACCAATTTGTACCCATCCTCCTCTCCCTGAAAGCATTGAATATTTCATTCATTCAATAGCCTATTGAAAATGCTAACTTCATTAAATATTAAACTCAAACTCGTACAACACGTACGTAACTTTTGTAATAAATTCTAAATGATGCTCGTTTTAATCGTGAATATAGGTACTCTATTAGTATTATTGGAATCTTTCCTAATCGTTTTATACGATGAGTTTTAATTGGATTGTTTATTGAATAACGATTAATGATTTTGTAGTCATCGTTAAAATCCATTCCTCTCTTTCTTTCTCTCTCCTTCTTTCTTCCAATGAGATGCTGTGAAAATTTTGACTCTGTTTTTTCAACGATTAAAAAGGCCAGAACAAATTAGTCTGCGTTTCCTTTAGAATCATGTTATGTCTAAAAATATTTCTACTTTCTACGTTACAAGATCGAGATATGGGTTGATACGTGAAAAATATACGTTGTTGAATCATGCTATAAATTTTCTTCTCATTTTCCTAAAGCATATATTTTTTAACAGGATTGTTGGGGTTCTGCTGAAGAATTTTTATGAAAAATAAACCCAATATAGAATGAAATACTCTCTCTTTCTCTCTTTTTCTCTCTCCTATTAAGAAGAATTTTAAAATCATATATTCACTATTCTTTATTTTATTTATTTATTTATTTATTTATGAAGTTTGTTTTTGAAGAAATCATTCTAATAAAATAGAACTATAGAAATATCTTTTCTTTTTAATATTGTTTCCTTTCATAGATTATTTGTACATACTTTAAATAAAACCAAAATTTGTATTCTAAAATTATTATATTTTTAACTTTCACACATGACAATATTAAAAATGTAAAACATGATTTTGGTATTTAAAACTTCTTAAGTAAAAGAACAAAAATACTTGAGAACCGATAAAACGTTATTATGAAAACATTAGCTATAGATAAGAGTGAAATTATAATAATAGGCTATTTAAATAAAAATGAATGATATCAGAAAAATATAGCGAAATATTGATATTTTATCTTTGTAAACGAATAATTTGTTTTTCAACTTTTAAATTGAAATATTGGAAACTATAAAAAGCAATCGTATTAAAATCTCAGACTCGAGAATTAATTGGCAAATATAAAAATAGAATATTTCTCTCTCAAAAAAAAAAAAACAACAAAAATATCATATAAATAATAAGTGAAACAAAAATGATGAAACATCCTTTAAAACTAATTGGTTTAAAATTACATTTTAAATATTAAATTGCATAAAATAAATGACGATAAAAGAATATTATCTGAATATTATTGTAAGTTAAAATTAAAACATCTTATTACGTTTAAATAATAATTTTGATTAAGAAATACTTAATAAAATAAATAATATATGTTTAAGAAGATTAATAAAGTGACCTATTATTAAAAATATTAAATAATACAATTGCTTTATAAAAAAAAACATAATCTAAATACGAAACCACAAAATTGATTGTATCATAGGTGTCTTTGAAATAGAATATTATTGAGAAACTATTCTAGGATAATATGCATCAGTCCAATTAAATAAACAAAAAAAAAAACAAAAAGTAATGAACAAAAAGATTCAAAGGTAAAACGTTGAGATGAAACGGTAAGTAAATTCAAAGTGCATGAACCCGATGAGGAACGGTAAAGTAAAGTAAAGTAAAATAAAGTAAGGTAAGGTAAAGGAAAGGAAAGGAAAGGAAAGGAAAGGTAAGGCTTCCCTCTTAAGAAAGTACCTGTAGTCATGAACGAATGGGTGAAAAAGAGAGAGGAGATCGAGGGAAACGTTTCAACATGTCTTCGCTCTTACAAGCTGGTGAATCTTTGTTAGAAAGTGAACAGGATGGAGTAAAACGTATACATATTTATGGAAGACGATTCGATGAATACCTGTTACACTCTAGTAAGAATGAAATCATTTTTACAAGTATTATACGTACA
>JACGTP010000046.1:455556-538575 GCA_023678845.1 Mischocyttarus mexicanus | reverse complement strand
CCTATTATATTATAACATTCCTGATCATATGGTATTAGTATGTATAAGTTGATTTAAAAACAAATATATATAATATAAAATAAAAAAATCTATACAAACACGACAAAAAGAAGAAGAAGAAGAAGAAAAAATATATAGTAGGGATAATAACGTTGACCGGAAGAAAGATCTTTTTATAACAGCTAATTAGTATTTATAGATATCAGACGTCGATATCAATATTAAAAGAATAGAAATTGATAAAAAAGTAATGTGTTAACACTCGTTAGACTTATTTGCGTTACGTCATTCCTGGTAGATGATCAAATATGTATCAATATATAATCATTCTTTTTTGTACTTTAATTTAAAAAGAAAGAAAATATTATTGAATGACATAATGTTTCAATATTGTTTTCTTTCTCACTCTCTCTATCTTACTCTCTTACTCTCATCAGTATCAGAAATAAATTGCATCAAATTCTTAAAGAGGGAACGTTTTAGAATGAGAAAGAAAGAAAGAAATAGAGACAGAAGAAAAAGAGATAAATAGATAAGAACGTATGAATAAATACACTCAAACACATACACACATATATATTTGCATGTTACGTCGAGCAAACACGTGGTTGATCTGACACAATATTACTCTGACAGTTCGAATAATGAAAAGAATAAAAACATGGAGAAAATAATACATGCTGACCTAAAGAAGGGAGATAATCTTTAAAAAGAGAATGATAGGAGCAATCTAAAAGATGATTTAAGTGGAATAAAAAAAAGGATAGTATAGTTAACTGGAACAATTTCATCTATTTGTAATAATTACTATAAAGTCATAATACCTTTATCTCTCTCTCTGTTTATCTTTTATACTTTTCCCACCAATCACACTTCCCTCTCTCCTCCTTTACAATCGTAGTAAAAACGAGACGTAAAAGATAATACTATTCCCTGTTAATGAAACTCGTTTATTCAATCCAATCTTGTTGTTGTTGTTGTTGTTGTTGTTACGTAAACTATATAAACTATCAAACTACGTCGTATTTTATACAGAACACAATAAATGCATATATGTATATACGTTCATTGCATATTACACATGTGCATCCACGAGACATTTCTTATCTTTTATTTTTTTTTTTTTTGAAGTTTCTAACAATCAGAGTTTTGTAGTCATAACTATAACTATGACTATGACTATGACTATGACTACAACGACAAAGACAACTTTTCCAATAGATATTTCCCCTGTGAAACCTTCGAAGGGCTACGTCGATCGTCTCCATGACGAAACAGAGAGAGAAAGAGAGAGAAACCGATCGAGTGTGCTAAAGAATCGTGCTTGAAAGAGGAACATGGTTGTAGAAAGTAGTAGGAGAGAGATAGTATGAGAAAAAGAGAATGTGTATGTGTATGTATGTGTGTGTGTGTGTGTGTGTGTGTGTGTGAGAGAAAGAGAGAAAGGGAAGGTAGAGACAACTAAAAGAATAAAAGAAGACAGAGAAAGATGAAGGAAAGAAAGAACGAGAACAAGGAAGACTGAGAGAGAGAGATATATATAAAGAGAAGAAAAAAAAAAAAGAGAAAGGAAATAAAAAGAAACTTGAAAGAAAACTCGTGCAGGAAGATCCAAGAATTTTTATAAGACTCAACCGGTACGACATTATTTCTTTGTGGGGGGAATGTCTCAAGTATCTTAAAGATTTAATTTTTTTTTTTGGTTGCATTCCTAAGTTCTCCTATCATCGTCATCATCATCATCTTATCATTTCCAAAGTTGAAAATATTGTAATATTAAAGAATAATGTATCTGGTGAATCACTCACCGTTCCTGGATACGTCCAACTCCACGAGGTTCTCAAAATTCTGTATGTCTGGTGGCAAACGTCCGATTTCATTGTCGCTTAAACCGAGTTTTCGTAGCCTCTGAAGACGGAAGAAGTTCTGGAAATAAAAAAAAAAGATAGATTAATAAATCTTATAGAGATAGTATTAATGTATTATATACGATAAGATTGAAAGAGAGAGGATATGTATATAGAATGAGTATAATGACAACGTATATAGGGTATAGTATACAGAAGAATTACGTCGTAAGCGTTCCACGTCTATTGTAGCGCAACGGTACGAGACGTCATGGTGGCAGTTAGAGGAAAAGAGACGGAAAATAAAAGAAGGGAGAAAGAGAAAGAGAGAAAGATTGGTACAATAAAGTTAACATGCGGCAAGAGTTTATAATTGCTTACCTTCGGTAACTCGCGTATGTGATTAGCGTCCAGTAATAGTTCTTCCAAGCTCCTCGAATATCTCAGAATATCGTCAGGGACGCTAGGCAAAGAGCAATGACGCTTGTCAACGTATTCCACCTGCCTGTTACACCCTTTAAAAATTGGAATGTAGCGGAACATGGTATTCCCTCTATCCTTTTTTTCTCTCTCCTCCTCTTCTTCTTCTTCTTCTTCTTCTTCTTCTTACACTTTCAATCACGTATATGCAGCACCGAACATAATTGTCTCTGATTAAGCGCGTATATGAAAAAAAGATAGAAATTTTATAACGCGCGCACCTTTATTATTTGCACATAATTTTTTTTCCAGGTACACGGGTGCGTCTGAATTAAACGCGGAGCGAAACAAACGGCACAACACACACTTTCACGCCCTACTCGGCTTTAAAACGCGCTCACGGCTTGTGCTTCCAAATCTGACGTCATCACGTCCACGAACAAAACTGAATAGACCTGACTTCGAATTTGAATGTCTACCGTAGCGCCACTTTACAGATTTTATTTGAATTACTTTTTATCAATATGGCTACCTTCTTAAGCTTTTTTACGAACTAACCTTAAAAGAATGCATTTTACGAATTATGCAGTTTCTCTCTTGTTAAATAATATTATCGATAACGAAAGATAAATACAAGGATATTTTAAATGTGACATATGATGCATCACATTATGTCAAAAATGTAATATTTAATACGTAATGTTAAATGTGATAAGCTGAAAGTAATATATATATTTATATGTACGAAAATATATATATGAAAATACATTTTTTTTTGTACACTAATTGTCATTAATAATCATATGATTTTTAATTACACACACACATAGTCAAATTTTTATTTATTAAAATAATATATTTATATTTATTTTATAAAGAAACAAAATATGGATTTAGAAATTGTATCAAATTATTTGGAAACATATCGTGGACGAGATAAAATTTTAAGTACGTTGTCGTATATGGCAAAATTAGCAACGATTGTTGCTAAATCTGAAACAACAGAAACTAAATTAAAAATATTTAGTAGTAAAATGAGTGAATGCAGAGTAGTATTACGTTTATTGGATGATTTACCAATATTTCATTATGCAACAAAATATAATTGGGGAAGACAGGTACTTATTTTTTGTTTCTTTTTACATTTCTGTTTTCCTATCAAATTCATTTTATCTGACGTTTAATATTTAAATTTAATATATGATCTTATAGGAACCTGATTGGTTTATTAGAAGTATAGAACTGATACAAATTGGCGTAAATATGATTTTTTGTCCTGTAGAACATATCTGTTGGGCTGGAGAGAATAAAATTGTAACTCTTAATACTAAAATATGGAATAACATTATTATATGGTCCTGGATAGTGTCTCTTCATCTTTCTTTAACAAAGTAAGATTTTATTTAAAATAATAATGTTTCTACTTTAACTACACATTCTTCTTTCTCATATAATGTTTATAACATATCCTGCTATTTGTTATTTTATTAATTATTTTATTTTGTTTCAGATCATTAAGAAAAATAAGTCAATTAAAGTTAAACAAATCTCAAAAAAATGGAATGTGTAAAAATCCAAAGTAAGTAATACTTCCTTTTACAATTTACTATAGAATTTTAATTAAATATTGTAAATAACAATAAATATTTCAACA
This sequence comes from Mischocyttarus mexicanus, assembly GCA_023678845.1. Classification (NCBI taxonomy): domain Eukaryota; kingdom Metazoa; phylum Arthropoda; class Insecta; order Hymenoptera; family Vespidae; genus Mischocyttarus; species Mischocyttarus mexicanus. The sequence goes on along the minus strand of JACGTP010000046.1, from coordinate 534,654 downwards.
GGAAAGTATCAAACGAAAATATTAACTGTGATATTCAAGAAGAATTATTAACATGTTTATGTTTATCATTGGATATAATGTATGCTGTTAATTATCTTCCAAGTGGTGTACTTTGGGGAGGATTTTTTAAAACGTGGCATGTTGGAGCATTAGGTACTATATCGTCTTGTATTTCTGTTTATCGAGCATTGCATAAAAGAGTATTGGAAAAAAAGAAGTTATAACGATAAGAACATTGATTATATATCATGGTAAATTTATAAATTTGTATAAAGGGGACTTGTATAATAAACTTGTATAATATAATTAAATGTATTACTATTATGTACATATTAATATAAAAAAAATGTTATTAATATTAAAAAAATGTTTATTTATTTTCTGCATTGAATAATACTTTTATATATAATATTTTAATAAGAATTAATTAAAACTAGAGATAAAGAAACAAGATTATTAAAGAACGCTTTATTTAGTTGAATAAATTAGATTCAATACAGAGCACCTGTTGAACGAGGGTACAATACGAAAAGCTAAAGCGTCATTAAATTACTAATATTGTCTATAGCTTTTTCTCATAGTCAAGATAAAGTTATCGAATTTATTTTCAATTACAATGTTTACTACTGTGTAAATGTTAGTGTTGGTGATAAAGTTAACCCGTTGCTATATACGTTCTAAATTATAATAGTCATATTAATTCTTATTATTAATAAAAATAAATAATATAGGAGAGGCACTTTTTTTTCTTGAAAATTAAAATAATTCCATCGTAACTATAGTTAACAATTCTTTAAAAGTTTGATTAAATTCTTTAAAAGTTTTTTTTAGGAAAGCTTGACATTATGCGTACCAATAACAGTCTTTTTCAATTAACACTAAATCACCCTGTGTATTGCACGGTATCAATGATTTAAAAATAATTTATTTCTCTCTCGTGTTTGGGAATAAAATCTAAGAAGATTATATTATAAAAGGCACGACATATTAAAAGTTTGTAAAGGAGACATTTTCAGATAAAAAGAGCATCTTTAAAATTTGTGTCAACCTCTAATTATTATCTAATTGTTAATGATAGCTCGATGATACTTTGTGCAAGTAAGTATAAACTTGTTGTTACTTTACTTTCCGGTCCTAGCAAAATGACTTATTGGCTAAAATCGTCCTAACATTAAAGTCTTTTGGAAGCCTGATTAAAGCATATATATGTTATATGCATCTTAAATACGTTACATTATATGTTAAAACAATTTCACAACGTGAATTTTGTTTTATATTAACAAACACGTTTATCGCTTCTACTTCGTCATAATAATCTCTTCTCAACATATCTTAACATAATACAGGTAATATTTTTAATCTGTTCAAGGTATTTAAGAGTATAATATCCTTTGTTTCTTTTTCTTTTGTATATTATTCTATATAAGAGAATTTGTATCATATAATAGTAGATTTTCCTTCCTGAACAGTCTTATATTCTTTTCAACATTAATATCTATTGCAATTCATTTTTTTCTCTGTGAATATTCTACCATTAACAATGCGTTACTGTTTTTAGGCGTGATTAGTTATTGATGAAATGGACAAGTTATTAGGGAAAGAGAGAGAGAGAAAGTGAGAAGAGAAGAGAGGCTTGATTTTTATTAGAATGCCATTATTATCTTAGAAATTTGTTGTATGCTTTCAAAGGCACCAACGTAATTTCAAGTTTTTAAAAGAAAATTGTTACAGAGAGGAAGTTTACGAAATAACGTAATAAATAATAAAAAGTATATATATCGAATAAAAACAATAATAAACGTAACCGAGTTATTTTTTCCTTTTAATAAAGTAAATAAATCTTTTTCTTTTATATCAATATTATTTTATTAATATTGTTTGATGGAGGATAAAGAAAAAAAAAAAAGGATAAGATATTATTTCAAGAATTTAAAAAAATCAAAGTGACAACATAAGAAACAGCGAATTATGAAAAAAAAAATAAAATAAAATAAAATAAAATAAAATAACACAACATTAAAATTATCTGCAAAAATATAACTTTTTAATGAATTCAACAAAATTATATCAAAACATAATAAACGCGAGAGGTAAAGAATATTATACGGCGACATTTTATTGAAAGAAAATATATGTAACGCAATATAGTAACAAAAAATAAAAACAAAATCAATTCACTATAATGCGTGTGCCAGAATCGTAGACCGTGTACTTCTCCATTTCGTCAACAGTTAAACAGTCCCAGCAGATAAAGACTTATAAAAAGCTTATCGCTTCCCAACTAACAATATAAATTATTAACTACAGTGGGCACGAATCGGTATTCTTTCTCTCTATACTATATAATATATAAAGTAAAATTAACACGGTAGGTGGTATTATTACTAGACGACTGTTCGAATTGGAAGAACGGCCTGCGTACTGGATAATACTTTCTTGAAAATCGATTTACCAATATATTATATATATATATATACATATATATGTATACATATATATATATGTAAATATATATAAATATATATCAAGTAGACCATACAAAAAAAATAACAAATACAATTGTTAATTCGCCCATTTTAGAAAAAAAGGACTAAATGTATAGTCTCGTTAAAGTAATAATTAACAATTAAGCGTAAATCTTCTGCCAAGAAGTAGTTAGTTCTCTCATCATCATGGCGATAAGAATATCGCAAAAAAATTCTAAGCTTTTTTTCAACTAAGCTTATCCACAATCATATCGCTATACATTTAAACGACTTCCTACTTGTCGTATAAAAAAAAACAATATTATCACCATAAAGCCATCATTCAGTCTGTATGAAAATTCAACGAAAAGGTGAATACCTAACGTGTATAATCTCAGTGCAATTCTGGTGAATTATTGACACGATTACTTTTCTCGTAGTAAAATAATTAACAAGAGCACTAGACCCTAAGTAAACATACTAAATAAAAGTAATGCTTGTCTCGAATGTAGCCAAATACCACATTCATAAATGATAACAATTTAATCGTTGTGATTTTGTAGACAAGATGGAATTTTCGATATACACCGTCCAACTTTGTCTACAGCTTTTTATAATAAAAACTAACATTATATACCCTGTCAATAAGTCAACCAGTGCAACGTTCGTATCAAAACACAAATAGTCAAAAGAGAACTGAACGTGGCTGCACAGGGAATGGACTTCCATTATTCCTTCAAATACAAAAATTCGAATTGCGGGAACTAGAATTAATACCCATGTTAGGTGATAGTTCGATCACCTGACTTTTTTTAGAATTACGCATTAAAGGCTTATGATATCGCATTGATTCCATAGAATGTTGCCATAGCCAGCATCTACGGCAAAAATACCTGAAACATATCTAAAATTACAGAATAAGTTTAACACGTCGTTTGGTTTACAAATTTTTCTTAATAAAATATAATGGTAATAAAGATTTTTAAATTACTTCTTCACGGCAAAAATAAGTTCCCTGTTGGACGAAACATCCAGAACACATAGAATCTTCAAGATAAGGATCAACTTGTACCTAACATACGACAAAATAATAGAATCATTATAAATAAACAACGTTATGTTATTTCAATGTTATAATAACTACACTATTATATACCTTTTTTGTAAATTTAGCAGTTTTTATTTCTATAAAAGCAGCAGATACTGCTTTTTTGTACGAACTCTTCGTACTGAAGGTAACACGACCAGACCCAATTGGATACTTGTACTTATCAGTATCAATACCTGAAAATACAAATATTTTTTATCATTATATAATTAAATATTTGATACTTAAATATATATATATAATTATTAATTAAACATTAATTGTAATTTAAAAAATACCTGTGTAAATAACACCATGAAACAAATCATCCATAATTTTCGCTAAACCTTCTGCAGTTAACATGCCATGTAATGCACCAACAAAAACTGTTTTGTGTGGGTCTAACTTCTGTGATGGTAATTTAACATAATTACTGTCGTTAAGTATCCATGGAATTACTTGTACCTATATATATTTTATAAACGATAATATATGCATTAATTTATATTTAAATAAATACAAATGATAAAAGAAAATTATTCTTACGTAACATACTTCTTTTCCTTTCATACGTTTTGAAGAAATTCTATAATACCAACTTCCACCGTTAGTAACATCGTGCGTACAACAGGCTAACAAAGATCGTACCTAATAATGTTTATATTAAAAAATTTATTATTATTATTATTTATATCTGATTGGGTTCTTATTCGCTCGAGTCTACGTAATAAAAAAAAAAATGTATATACCTGTTTTTCATTATCAAAAATAATATACGCGTAGCCTTTAGGCTGTGTTGAGGATTGTTCTTTCTTCGGCCATTCAACACGAATTGGACCAAATTGCTTGAACGTAGCTATCAAAAGAGATTCCGTAATATCCCAGGGAAGACCACCAAGAAATACTTTAGAAGAATATCCAGTTGGTTTTTGAATACGTTGAGGCAATATACCACTCCAAGTACAAGTCGGATCACAAAGTGCTAAAAAATTATACGACCATTCGAAATAAATTAGAAATATTTATAAATACGTGTAAGAATATTTTGTATCATTAATTAAACTATTTTGTTTATTTACTACCAGCTGCATTTCTATGAAACTTTGCTGCACGATCCAAAGATATTTGCGGATCAGGAATATTAAGAGGAGAATTTAACATCATATGAGGATTTCCCGTTGAGCAGCAACCTTTCTCGTGATTTAAAAATGAATTCAAAAATGTCCCAGATGGTAACGAACCACAATGGTGGGTACGATTTTGGCCATGTGTTTGATGATTATACAAGGATGATAAATTTTGACGAGACGAAGATAAATATTTTTTAATCGCCATACGTTGCAAGGCTGCTGTCCTATTATTTCCATAGAGATCCGTTTCTGGTGACATTAATGATCTTAAAGATTGTGGATAACATCTATGAGACGATGTATTTAATGACAAACAATTCTGTAATAAAGATATATAATATCATCATAGTATTTGTTGAAATTATTTAACAATAATAAATATACAAATTGTTATATTAATTAATGATTACCATTATGTTAGATAAAGAACCATCCATACTATTAGAACCACTCGTCTCCGAATCAGCTGGTGAATTGGATCGCGATACTTGGCAACCTGCTGTATTATAAGGAGGATATTCTAACGTAGGACTACCGCAACTACTAAAATCAAATACATATATATGTAATATACTTTTCTCTAAAGATTATTTTTTAATAACGGAATCATTTATCTTTCTAACACCTGTAATTACCTGTATGGCGGAGAACCTCGAATAGCTCTGCCATATGGTGAATGAACAGGTGATGGAGGAGAGCCTACATGTTGAAGCGATGATCCTGAATACAAGCTGTTACCACTTTGCGGGAAGGTGTATGGATTAGAGTATAAACTTCCAGGTGTACTTGGACTTCCAGAAGTAGTGATCGAATTTGATGAACCAGGAACATCGACCGTACCCGAATTAAAATAAAATCCTTGATTGTCCTCACACTGTTATTTATTAATATCAAATTAATTACAATTTATTTTCTATGTACATATATAAATATATACATTCAATTCTTTTTTTACACGAATTTTTTGTTCTAATACGAATCCTTGAGAAATTATTTTCAATTCTAATATTGATAGTTATTTAATATATATATTATATTACTAATTATATTTCATTAAATATCCTATCGATCGTATTTTATTTTTATACATCATATCTTAGTAACACAATCCCTTGGAATATATCCAAAATAGTATAGCGAATTATCACAAGGGAGCCGATTTCGAATGAATATAAGCAAGTTCACGGAAACCATCCTTAGGTAGGACAAGAAAGAAAGACTCGTGATAGAATCGTTTGGCTCAAGCCTGCAAGTACTTGGCTCTAACAAAATCGAGGTCGCTCCGAGGCGTTTGGGCTTCTATGTAATTTACTTTACTCTCCGTGTTATAAGCCGAGCCTAATGCACGCATTTCGATGTTCCAAGGATCTTCTTTTCTCTACATACACACACATATATATATACATACATATACATTAACTATTAACATACTAAAATGTATCCAAAAAGCAAAAGAGAACAAATTATATGGGATTAAATAAAAAAGTATTTTCTTAATGTTTAAATTAAACATGTTTGTTTGAATGTTAAAAAAATACTAATACATATATATAAATATATATATGTGTGTATATGAGTTGAGTAACAAATGAGTGGCAGTTTATATCGATGATCGATATGTGGTGGAGCTTGCCGTTTGAATTGGGAAAAATTAGTCGGTCTGGATAGAATAAGGGGTAGTTGGAGTTACTCCAATGGGGATAATCATTGTTCCGGTTATTGCATTGGCAGCAACCAGACGTCTCAAACACAATACTGCCTATTTCACGTTTGACGTTTTTATCGCAACCTAACGCGTAATATTTACAGGATGCCAAAATTGTTGGTAGGCTTTCTTACATATAACTACCACTACCACTACCACCACCACTATCAACCTTCTCTTTGTTATCTACTATTATTGCTTCTTTGAATTATATCCGATATTTTTCACGTAGAACTTCATAAACTATAAAAGAAAACAAGTATATAAAAACCTATAGTCGTGTTACTTATTATTATAAATAAGTTTCTTTTATATAGTATTTACTTTTATAATTTAATATATTAGATCGTCCCATAAGTTTCTTCCTTTTTCTTAATAAACTTTTTATACTTAATATTTAACATTTTATATTATTTTATTAATAATCAAATACCATAGTATTATAAACAAAGTAATAAAAATAAAATCGTATATTGTTAAATAATATAATATAAAATATTAGATATTAAGTATAAAAAGTTTATTAAGAAAAAGGAAAAAACTTATGGGACGATCTAATATTTAACTGCAAAAAGAGCTAGAGTTATTTTATTTAAAAAAAAATATACATATGAAGTACAAGAGGTTTTCTAATATTTAAATTTTGTCGAATGTATATATATATATATCAAAATTTATTTTCTAGTTAATCGCATAAGTTTTATCGTATTAATTTCTCCAGATCCACCTACTTTGCCAACGACTAACAATTAAATGATACTACGATCCGTAATCGTACTTTCTAACGAGTCTTAACGATCGTAATACTCTTTTACACATATAAAGTATTAATATATCTATGAATCCAGTAATCATAAAATTTCATAGAAAATAAGCAATTCCTCTTAGATATGATTCAGTCTTTAAATATACTTTTATCTGTAGAAATATACCAACGACGACTACGACAACGTACAACAAAAACTAATTCTAAATTCTGTAACAACCGATTCAAGCTTAACAAGTTTTTATGATTAAAAAAAAAAACGCATACACGATTAGAGCATAATAGATTTTCTATGAATCCGTTAATCGGTTTCCTATATGAGAGTAAAACTTTAACGCGTGAGAACGAATTTTTCAAAAGGGGGAGAGAAATAATTATTCGAAATTATTCGAAATATTTATTAGAATATTGATTTACCTGGTAACGTTGATGAGAGGACGACGAAGCTTGATTACGATGTTGTCCGCGTTGTTGATAATTTCGATAATTCGATGATTCGACTGCAGATTGATTGCCCATTAATGATCCTCGTGGTAAACTCAGACCGAATAGATCCGAAATGTTCATATCACCTATACGAGGGCAAACCATAATAAACTGATTAGAATAAATGTTCAAACGCGATATAGGGGGGATATATTAATCGTTAATGAAAATATAAAGAATAAAAATAATAATTGGTAATTAGATGATAGAAAGAAATAATTGTAAGAATTATTCTTGTATGTTTTAAAAATATTATATAAAATATATCAATTATTTTAAATAACTTTAATAACTATCTCAACCCTAATAATAATATCAGAACGCAATCAGGATGATAATGACGATGATGTTTATTTTAATCTAAACATATTCCAAATTTTCATTGATTAAGTTTAATCATTAATTTTTCTTTATTTCAATGAAAAATATTTTGAAATACGTTGCGTTAGTTCACCTTCGATGTTAGAACTTTTGGTAGATTGCGAACAGGAGGCATCGTGTGAATAATTTGGATACAAGCTAGACGTTGTTGGTAAATCTAGCAATAAATTGTTGATCGATTGCAACTGATGCAATTGTTCTCGTTCATTTTCACGTTCACGTTGTGAATCTCTTTGCTGTTGTTGCTGTTGTGATTGAGTTTTTTCACGATGCAGTTGCTGTTGCTGTTGTTGCTGGGCCTGTAAAAGTTCTCCCCGTTCTCTCTGTTGCAACTGTAATTGCTGCATATCTTGATCGTGCTGCGTATGCAATTGCAAACCCTGCGTCGTCTCATTACGTTCTGTTCCTTCCCATGTGTTATTTCCATCTTCATCGTACGGCAAAGACGACAACTATGAAGGAAAATAATAAAAAGGAAAGAGAAAAAAGTAAATATATAAATAAATAAATAAATAATAAATAGATTAAGAATCATAAGAGAAGAATACTTTTTCCTCTTTAGTTTGAACAAAAACGAAATCCTTGTTACTATTATACGGATTCATTTGTGAAAATACGTATTATATACATTACCACCATACATATATACGTACTCTTACTTATTTACTTACACACCACACATACATTTACTCGAAGAAAACAAGAAAAAGGAAACAAAAAAATCAACACACACTTTTTTTTTTACGGCAATATAAATAAAATTTTCGAAATAAACATCCCTGCCCCCCTTATAGAAGAAAACCATGGGATGGATATATAAACAAATGTTTAGAATACAGTAAGAAACTGCGAGGGTTTATGTATGTATTCTAGAATTCTTCGACCTCTCGTCATATCCCTATGAAACTAACGACGCACACACACACACACACACACACACACACACATACACCCCAATCGAATATACGTTCTGCAAGAGAGCTAGCTTTTAGACAACAACGAAACCAGGAAGCCAAGGACGTCATTTCCAGCTCGCCGTTCGTGGAATTTGTAAAGAAAAAAAAAAAAAAAATTTCTCTCGAGTCGGGAGATAACGAGAAGAGAATCTATTATATTCCAATATCTTAAGAAGCAAACTATACTTCTTGGAATCATGTCCTTTCAAGTTCAAAGTTCTGAAGACGGTTTAACAGAAAACTTCTTAGAAATTGTACTTTCTAATAATCATCATTGTTAACACAATTCCCAGGCTCCTCTATCAAATTTTATATATATAAATAGATATATATATATATACATGTATTAATGTGTAATGATTCTAATAACATTATTTCCTCATACGATACAATAATGTATTAAAAAAATATTATCCATGGAAAGTGTACGAGTAAATAAAAGATAAATAAATACAATGGGAGTTTTTTTCTTCTTTTTCTTTCTTTCTTTCTTTCTTTTTGTAAACGAATAATAGAAACTATTAGATTTTAACTTTACCAACATATCTCAAAGGGAATATTAAATTGTATTGCGAATGACATTTTCTTTCTTTCTTTTTCTTTTCTTTGCATATTATGACTTTATCGCATTCAGAAATCAAACACCTGTCGTAAGCAGCCGCATAATTTGCTGATTCGTCAAAGATATACATATAAATCTTTCTTAACAACATCTTATACTCGTTAATCAAACGAACGATCGTAAATGTGTATCCAAATAATTAGATTTGTTAAAGTAAACAGTTACTTAAACATCGTAATATCTTACAATATGGTACAAGCTAAGCAAGGAAAAAGCAAGCTAATTGTACAGAACTAAACATATAAAACAATGTTTATATATTTAATATATAAAACAATGTTAATTTCGATAAAAAAAGAAAACTAAGGTCTTGCATTTTTTTATTCTATTCTTTCTATTTCTTTTCTTTACGCATCTTTGATTTTACGTATCGAAACTAATGTACACCCTAAGTGCGTTGAACTTTCCGTAATAAATTTGATAAGAAAGATATTATTTAATATTTTATTAATTAAAAATTTTTATACTTTTTTTTATTTGTTTTCTAAAACATAATTTAAATTACCGCCAAATTATTAATATTTCGATAAATTAAACGTGATTGGTTAAATTCGTTCATTCGTTCTTTCTACGCTTACTACTGGTTGAGAAGTAATTCTTTTTTCTAATTGGTCGATAATTTAAAATTAAGCGTGCCAATATGAATGACATATATTAATTAATTAAAATTAAATATATGGAACATTTAGTATCATTATTAATGTTAAATTAACACGAATATGTACATATATATACGATTACACGCTTATGTAAGATCGAATCTTTAATATATATATTAAGGAAGTTTTAATAGTGAAATAAAAGTTTTCTACTAAATTTTAATAAATGATTTTCCACGTTATAATCTAAACTACATACGAGAAAACTAAAAAACTGTGTTACATTACAATACCGATTATTCTTAAATTGTAACATTTATTGACGAATAGAAGAAAGAAGGTCAGAATTGCGTAGAAATAGTGACGTAACGAAGGAGGAAATAAAATACAGGTCAACATCGGTTATCTTAGGATTATAGAAAATGGGGAGGAAAGAGAAGAATATATTTTTTTAATTTTATTATATTATATTCCAACATTTACGAATTTAATAATAATCTTAACGTAGGTATAAATATTTTATCCTCGTTGGGGGTGGAAAAAGATATAAAATACAAAAATATATAAAAAAAAATTCAAAACTTGAATTGAAGTGATAGTTGCAGCAACGTAGATTGCAAATTACTAACCATAAGTGGGTTCACCTTAATAAGCATGAAAAAAAAAAGATACAATTCCGTAGAAAAAAATTGTTTATTGTAAGTTAAAAGCAATGAAAGAACTTCTTTGGAAAGCCGTAGAAGATAATAAATGAAAGAGCTTCTGAGGTAGTGAAAAAGAAAAGAAAAGAAAAGAAAAAGGAATAAAGGGAGTGATAAGGATAAAATAAACTTCAGAGGGCGCAATGATAAGAGACGGCGTGAAACGATAAAGGTGAGATTCGTCCATCAATTCGCGGGCCACGCAACGTGTTTTGCACGTGGTCGTTTCGCAAGAAAGAAAGAAATATATTTATATTTATATATATTTATATAGATATATAAATATATGTATATACATACATTTATTAACAGTTTATACTTTATTTGTTTATTATCTTCGAGGACATATCTTTTCAGTTTAATGGTTGACTTCAAATCATCGATTGACAATCGTTCTTATAATTGAATATAAAATGAAAGATTATTTAAATAATCTTCATTTCTTAAAAGATATTGAAAATAATAATCATTTAGTATTCTCCTTAACAAATGTATAATACAACATTTAAATAATTAATATATTATTTATTATAAGTGTGTACTTACTGGTTGCACCAGCGTAGGCATGTCCAGATCGTCCGTTTCTTGAGAACTTTCGTCACTCTTCTTCGTTCTCCAAAAGGACTCTCTACTACGTGTACGTCGATTAGGCTGGTGAACTATTGACAAGGTCGGCGCGTTTAGGGAAGAGAATCCTACCCCTCTTCGGTTTTTTTTTTCGGCCAAATCACACCGTCTAACGAAACGCGTATAATCGGTATGAGCATTTTTTATTTCATTGGAAAAATAAAAAAAAAATTGAAACAAAAAAAAAAAGAAACAAAAAAGAAATACCGAGAAAGGAGTTTGAATAGAGATGAAATATAAAGGGAAAAAAAAAAAAAGAAAAAAAGAAAAGAGGAGAGAAAAATGAAAAAAAGATATATATATATATAATATAAAATTGTAAAAATAAATAAATAAATAAATAAATAAAGGAAAGAAAGAGATAGATAAGAAAATAATTAAGTGTCCAATCGTATGATTTTCTTCAAGGGGTTGTACTCAAAGTAAAGAAAGAGACAGATAGAAAGAGAAAGAGAGAGAGATATAAAATAAAAAGAAAAGGATATAAAAAAGAGAAAAAAAGAAATAGACCTTGTACGTGTCTTCAATGTGTGTTTTTGTCTTCCATTTGTAATATTTGATCTTCTTACGCGAAGACGATTCGTTTATCTTCCAAATTTTTTTCAGTTGTCACACTAATTACAATTAGAGACTGAGGTACACTGGAATACGACGAAGAGAGAAATTAAATAGCGACGTAACAATGTCGAAGGCGGAACGAGAGTTCCTCTTCACATTACGCCGCTTCGCGAACTGAATTGCGGATATCCCCCTACTAACTCTCTCACCCAACCCTCTCCCCACCACCTCTCCACCGCCCTTATCAACCCCCTACCACCGGGACTTACTCCTCCTCTCAGCAAATCGGAAATCCCTTCTGAATTTCATCGACGCAAATCGTAACGTACCTTTTATCTATGTCTGGATATATAGATTTGAATCTTAAGAAATCAGCACTTCCGATCGGTATTGACCATTTACCCATTATATTTTCATCTTCGTCTAATCTTATTCGAGTAACGATCGATAACTTCACGTTACTACTGGCGTTTCAAACCAATTTACCAGAGTATTTCCTACAAAAAATTATATTAATTATTTAATTATATTAATACGAGATATACTTTGAATTGTTAATATGTATATATGTATATAATTGTATATATATAACAATATTAATTAATTAATAGACACTTACGAAAAAACATATTTAAAAAAATATGTAGTACCTTTTAGAAATGATTTTGTTCAATATAAAATGAGAAGTCAATTACCGTACATAATTTAAAATTGTTGAAACAACGACGATAAATTCGATAGCTTTTCATATTGTATACAATACTTTTCTAATTAATACTTCAAGGATTTGCTATTTTTAAAGAGAAAACTTTTAATTGAGAGTTGAAACAAATTTATAAAAATCTTTAACTGGATATCGTAGTGTTCTGTTAAATAAAATGGTTGTAAGTATGTAAAAAATATTGGTTTATCATATTACGCTTATTATTTCAAGTAAAACCCTTAAAATTACGTAGAATTAAGATGCTGACATTCAGATTAAGAAATTTGTGATTTTTATTGTTAAAAAATCAAGATTGTTTGTTATTAATGAGATAAATTCATTGATTTTTCCCGTTTACTCGAAATTAAAATTTTTGAAATTATTTTGAAACGCAATAAACATTTTTCGATTACAGCGATCCAAGTGACTATGTAGTTAACTAGGTAATTTAACTACCTTCATTGCGCGCTTTAAATGTAAATGTCAAGACAAGATAACTCAATTGCATCAACTTTTAAATGACCATATAGTAAGATAATTATAAAAGATATTTTATCTATGAATTATACATTAATCTTTAAAAATCAATGAGGATTTTAAAAAGAGGAGAAACTAATAAAATTTATATAATTATGACAGATGTGAAAGAAAAAGCATGGTGTCAAAGCAATACCGAGATTAAATTGCATATCAGATTAATCAATATTTAAAATGGACCAATCAGCGCGTAGTCTATATATGCGAAGAGCTCCAATTGGAGGATAGAAACCCGCTCTATTTAACCCGGTTTCTATAATATGATCGAATCCAAGAGAATGAGATAGTATGACTTTGGTGTATTTTCTACAGTTGACCACAGGATGACGCTGTCGTGCTTGTCGTGGAAGAGAATTTTGAATCATTTTCTTCGGCGCTTGGATTCTGGGTGGGAGGGAGGCAAGGAAAATGGCAAGGAACGAACGAATCGCGTGCTAACGCAAAAACTAAGGCAGGCAGGCAGGCAGGCGTTACTGGTGGTGTGGTGGTTGCATTTACGACGGCAAACGTGCAGTCACGCTAATCGACTATTGCCGGTTGAATATTTTAAACGACGACGCGATGAATAACATATTTTTGTTGATCATGTGAAAAGACAAGAATTTATGTAGTCAAAAGAATTTTTTTAAGTAACTGCGAAAAACTAAGCAGGCCCGGCCAAAAACACTCCTAACTTACGATGTCAAACATGCGGCGAAGATTTGTTCTTATGAGTCTCGCTATACGACGGCGTGTTTCGGCTAAGATTTGTCAGTGAAACCGGTGCCAATGAGCGTTAATATATGGCGGCGCGAGTATTTTTGCTTAGTATCTTGTTTACAGAAGTACTAAAGCCCGCTTGTGCTGCAGGTGCGTCTTTTACTGTTGCCATCAGATCTGTTTGTTTACACTCATCGATGTCGCATGGCAATTCCCCCATTATTGCGGAAATACTTTTAATCCTGTATTATGTTCTTTTAATTACACACTCATACATTATCGTTTTTATTTATTTTATTTCATTTACGTATTATTTATTTTTTTTTCATCTATAAACTTTCGAACAAGTAAATACGTCGTATTTTATTGATTTGCATTTACAGTAAAATAAAAACTACAATTTCTTTTCTTCTTCTTCCTTTCATTTAAATTAAACGTATTTCATTAATATATGATATGTATTGATATATATATTGAAAAAAAAATTATTTAAATTTTGCAGGTGTCAAAGATATTGGAACAAGTATAATTAATAGGAATGTATCTAAATCGGATGGTTCTGATGCAGATTCGACAAAAGGTTTTACTACTACAACAGAAATAGAACCTAGTGGTCATGTAATATTGGGAAAAAAAGCGGTACTACTTGATTGTTTAGCTGATACTAATCAAACTATTTCTTGGTTACGTAATGGAAAACCAGTACCACCATGTGGTTCTACCCGATGCTCTATACTACGAAATGGATCTCTTCTTTACATTAAGGTATTTATGAGTACAAATATAAAATAATAATTAAAGTATTACAAAATTTGTATTAAAAATAAATCATTATAGAAACAGAATTTCCAAAAGTCACAAAAGTTCAAAGAAAAAGAAAATACCAGCCTTACTAATATTAAGTATCATATTAAAGATGAATATCGTTGTATAACACGTACTGATTTTGGAGGATTATTGAGATCATCGCCAACATTCATTGAAATAGCAGGTAAGCTTATAATAATAGTACTATGTAATATATGGTTGATCCATTTGATATAAAATAAGAGATTTAATATTTTAATATATTATAGAACTTGCCCACGCATTTAAAAAATCACCAGAGAATGTAACTGTCCAAGAAGGCGAAGTAGTAAGATTGTCTTGTATCATAGATAGTGTTCCCTTTCCACCTAATGTTACATGGGAACATAATGGAAAATCAGTTCTGCTTAATCTTAATAATTCAAAGTTAGTAATACGTATTTGATATAGAAAGGACAAAATAATTATTAATATTTTAAAAACATTTATATATTGAATTATTTGATATTTTAGATATTCAATGGTATCACCAGGTGTTCTGTATATAAGTACAACACAATTATCAGATGCTGGTTCTTATAGGTATAAAATATTAATAAAACTTATTATAAATATCACTGTCATTAATTAAGATATTATATATTTTCTTTTTGTTATTTTAGATGTGTAGTGACTAATGAATTCCTAAAAAAAACCAAAAAAAGTAAAGAGGCACAACTGACTGTTATTGCTAGATCAGAGGATGAAAAATCACATAAATTATCATCATCATTATTTCCACAAACTTCATACAACCATTGGCTACTTAATGGATCAAGCCTTAATCTAGCATGTGCTGCATCTGGTTATCCACTGCCTCTTATAACATGGACTTTCATACCTCGATATACAGGTATGTAATTATATACAAGAGCTTTCAAAATTTTTTATTAAATTATAAATATTTTCATTATATTAAATTACTTATTTAAAGGTAACAGCAATGTTCCACAACCTCGCACTCTTGTTAATTCTATTACTGGCATTGCTATATTAGAATTAAGAAATGTAAGCATTTCTGATGCTGGCATCTATGTTTGTTCTTCAAAAAATTTGATTACAAATGATTTGGAAATTCAAGTACGTATTAAGCTATATGTGTTTGTAATATATTTTAATTATTATCTTTTATATTGATTAAATTTATCATTTGAATTGTATTATAGAATATAACTGTAGATATATCGGTACCTCCATCATTCTTGAAAACTCCTACAAATCAAGTTTGTCCAAATGGAAAAACTGCAAGATTTGAGTGTCAGGCACAGGGTTTACCTACACCACAAATTTATTGGCTAAAGGATTCTTTAAATATTACAGTCAATGGTAAAAATATTATTGAAGTATCATTATTATTGAGTAACAAAATTTCATAGATATTTGTACAATATAAAAAAAAAATTTAATATTATAGGACGTAGAACAACTTACGTAAAAGAATACAACAAAATGGAATTGGCAATTTCGGCAACAGTTCCATCAGATTCTGGTCTGTATCAATGCGTAGCTGTAAATTCGGCAGGAGAAATATGGGCTGCTGGTCGGCTTCAAGTAAACTCATCTCGTAATAGTCCTGCTGCACCTACCTCTTTAAAATGTCACGCTGTGTCCCCGGAAAAAATTTTTATTTCATGGGAACCACCAAAGTCTCTACCTTATACCAGTATTACAGCTTATACCGTCCATTATAGCCCAGCTGGTAAATTTTTATAATTAATTATTATAAATTTAAATATCAAAAGTTATAATAATAAGTTGAACAATTTTATAGAATACCATTGAAAAGAATTTATAAGTTATTTTGTTTATTATATTTTTTTTTGTTAAAAAAAGAAGGTGGCAAAGAAGAAATTTCTCCTCCTGAGCCAGGCAATTCCACATCTTTCGAAGTAACAAATCATCTAGAACCATTTACAAATTATTCTTTTTACGTAAGAGTATGGAACATACATGGCGCTAGCGATCAATCTGCCACCATCTTGTGTTCTACAGCTCCAAGTGGTATGAATATTTTTCAATTATATTATATTATTTATCCTTGGTTGAATAAAATAAATGTCATTTAATAAATAATATAGCAATTAAAACTATTTACCATTGACTGAAGTAAGATTTGTCGGTTTTTATTTCAGTTCCTAAAAGCACACCGAAATTACATATAAATATTATTAGTAATACAAAGTTAAACGTATCATGGGAGCCTTTAACAAAAAAGCAATCGCGTGGTATTGTGGAAGAATATAAATTACAATGGAGATTTCATCAACATCCATCATCCAGAGTAGTTTTACTATCTGATAAAATTACATATTACATTCTTTCTGGTATGTGTATATTTACAATTTAATAATAACAACAAAACAAAATATTTTTAATTATTAAAAAGATAGCTTGATTAATATAATCAATATTTTACAGATTTAATAAGAGGAGCTAAATATGATATACGAATAATAGCAAGAACAAAACAGGGATGGCCTAATTTGAGTGAAATGCAATTAACTTGGAGCACTGTAACAATGCCTTCTACAGATTCTAATGAATTTAACATTAGAAATTTCGTAGTAATGCAATTATCAAGTATTAAAATTTCAGTGGTGAAAGTGAGAAAATAATTTGAAAATATGTTTAATGATTTTTAATCGATAAACTGTTATCATATTTTATTTATAATTAATCTCATATATAGGTCATCTGGAAAATAGATATGAAAGATAATAAAGTTGAGCCTGTCTTCGATTCTTGGCAAATTTATTGCGAAGATTCAGATGGATACAAATTATTAACTGCTTTTCTTCCACGAAATGCTACGGAATATACTTTAACTAATAATCTTGGTAAGAATTAGAAAAGATTTATTTTTGATATTAATATATTGTATGCCAGGTTTTGCAATATAGCGAATTTCTTTTTTTACTGTATGTATTATGCATATTTTATGCGTTTGATATGCATGTAATTATCATTTTTTATTTTTGACAAAATGGTCCAGACGATAGTCTGGAGAAAACGTACAAAATTTTTTATATTTTTTTACAATTGTTTATTCCAAGTAAACAAGCAATGTGAGTGTTGTCTAATATTTAACTGACATGCGATATTTTAATATAGATAATTTATTTATGTATAATAATATTAATATTATTTTTTTGTATGTTTTACAGAAAGGAATTGTTCTTACACTGTTGGTCTTTGTATGGTAAATTCTGGCGAAGTAAAAAATTGTTTAACTAAAATCATTGATATTACTCATTCTGGTTCCAGTAAGTATAATCGGAACCTTTTGCTAATTTAAAATAAATATTCGACGATTTTTATATTATTTTCAATTTTTTTATTAAGGTAATGTATTCATGGCTTTGGAGGCTATTCCTGTTTCATCTACCTCTATAAATGTATCATGGACTGTAACTGAAATGCATAGTGCACATTCCTTTGAACTTTGCTACCATGCGGTTTATATTGAAAATTCTGAGGAATCCAAATGCATTACTTTGTATGTATCTAATTTATTTGAGTTTATTATATCGGATTATATTTATAATATACTCAAATTCCTTCTTAAATTAATAATAATAATAATGTTTTTTTTTTGCAGAGATGATACCAAGATGACTGTTGATAAGTTGAAACCATTTACACTGTATCAATTTAAAGTAAGAATGATACGACACGAAAATAATCAAAGTAACATTTACAGCGAATCTGTTGAATGTTATACTAATGAAGATGGTAATTATACTTAATGAAAAATATCATTACACAAATTATACAACTTTGACTTATTTTATAATTATTCTAGTTCCTGGACAAGCAGAAGATATTCAGTGGTTTTTGGGCAACAATACAAAAGTTCTTATTGCATGGAAAGAACCAAGTAGTGTAAATGGAGTGATACAAAATTATTTTGTTGCGTATACCATGGATTTAATGGACCCTATTGACACCTGGGGAAATGTCACAGTTCCTGGAAATAAAACATCAACTACTCTTCCAGGTTTAGTACCAGGAAAACGGTATTTTGTAATTGTACAAGCAGCTACAAAAGCAGGCTATGGTAAATCATCGGATCCTATAATAATTATTACTGGTGGTACAGCAACCGAACCTCCTACGTCACCGAATGAACAAAAACCACCTGAAAATATAAAATATGATCAAAGTCTAGGTATTTATTAATTTAGAAAAAAAATGATGATCGTCTAGAGAAAATTTCTAACTTTTATACGTATAATAAAATATTTTTTTATTTAAATAGGTATAATCCTGGGCGTAAGCATAAGCATAGTATTAATAACAATTTGCTTATGTAGCATTTATTGTCGAAATAAATGCGAGAGTTCTAGATCTTTAAGAGATGGTGCTCAACCTTTAAATGGACGTATTTTAGTACGAAATGGAAATGGTTGTTGTATCGAATCTACTGCTCCTGTAAATCAACAAATGAATGTTACAGTTTCTTCTAATGAAGTTGAACTTGCTGGTCTTTGTCCATCTTCGCCAGTTACAACAAATCCACATTTAGATACCAAAGTAACTCAATTTTAATATGTTAAATGATCCAACAATTATTACTATCTCAAATATCTTTATTATTTTTATAATAAACATTTTAATAGTTGAGTTGGTTAATAGTTATTAGATTATCTTATGTATTCAGAGATTTTTATTCCTGTAATATATTAAGTAATTTGATTTAGGGAGGACATTCTAATGGTGTTGTGGAACCTTGTGTAAAGGAACCATTACTATCATCTTGGGATGTAAATGGAGAATCAAAGGATATTTGTCTTACGGAAAACCCTCAGGTATATATTATATTTAAACAACCTAGACAATAAAATTCCTTTTAAATTTGATAAATATATTATTACTTTTGTAATATTATAATTTGTTTTTAATATAATTACAGTACAAAAGGCGTGATAGTACCGTTTTAAGAAAAAATGAAGAAGAGAGTCAAGATTTGGATGATACACAATTCACTATGGTCAATTGTACTTTAGACAGTAACAGTGGCAGCCTAAACAATAATTCAGGGTGTCCCGATAATGATATATCATCGGAAAACGTTACCTGTACATCTGTTCCAGTACTTGGACCAAATGGATGAATACGTTAACGACTAATCTTGGCTGTTTGCATTTTCATGAATTGGAATACAGCAGGTAGGAATATGACGTTAATTTAAAAAAGAAAAAACACAAAAACAAAAAAAACCTGTTACAAAGTTGTTGTAAATGAGTAGAAACAGAAATTATGGAAGCAAGAAAGGTCAAAGCTTATAAAAAAGTAGAGAGGAACCGTAAGTTAAGAAATAAAAGTTAATACAGTTCCACACGTTAGATTTATATGAAATATATCATATAATTCTTTCTCTCTAAAAAAGAAAAAAAAAATAATAATAATAATAATGAAAAAAAACAAAAAAGATATCGCGTTTGAAAAATAGTATTCAATGAAATTTTCAAATATTAATAATATTAATAATAATAATAATAATAATCTTAATACTACGAACGAACAAAAGTAAACTTGTTAAAAATCCAGGTTTTCTTATTTACATCTCCAGAGATTGAAATTTGAAAAATTCTTGTAAATTATTCTAACATGGCAAATCGAGTAACGAGAATCTTTATAATAAAGTTTTCGAATTTAGATATATATGGATACCTAAGTATGTGTTTAGTTACAGTCAACTTTCTACATCATGGATATTAGGTATCCTTAGGTATCCATAATTTAAGTCCACAGTTTGATATAACTAATGATAGAAGTGTACTTGTTTTTACAAATTATTTTTAACATGTAAAAACGAAAGAAAAAGGAAAAAAAAAGAAAAAAAAAAAAAAAGTATTTATACGAATATTTTAAAAATCGTTCCTTAAAATTTAGAATCCAACAAAAGATATGGACTTTCAATGTATGTACAATGTTAGATATGACATTGGAATATATCTAACATAAAACAACTTATCAAATATATTATGGTATGCACACGTATATTAAATAAAATGATGACTGATAAAAATACCATTCGGCAATGTGGTATTGGAATTTAGTTTTTTTTTTTTATTTTTTTTTTTTTATTACAAAGATAATGAATTTTAATAGATAAAAAAATAAAAAAAAAAAAAATAAACTTTATCTGGGATAAAATAATGCATTGATTACGAGTCCATAAATACATTAAATGTCCTAAGTGTGCAAGGCCTATACAATTTTAATAATTAATTGAAAAATTAACAATGTATTTTAATTTTAAATGATGATTATTAATTAACTAGCCATTCCATGATTTTTTTATTTTATTTTTTTTTCATATAGTTTAAACGTAAAGATATATGATAAAAAAAATTTCTTAACATATTTAGATACTGAAAATTAGAATTATATTCGATACCTAATTTGCAGGTATCAAAAGTTAGTAGTTATAATTTTTTATTTTTACTTTACTGTTTTTTTTTTCTTTTTTTTTCATAAATATATTATAGAGTTAATAATTATATAGTTATTGATTTATAAGTTTAAAATTCCGCTATTCAAATGATATGAGAAGTCCTAAAACAAATGACATTAATAAATTAAATAATGAATGAAATGATGCTTCATATTACAAAAAGAGAAAAAAAAAAGAAAAGGAATAAAAGAGAGACAAAAAAAAGAGAAAAGAAAAAAAGATATATAGAATTTACATCAGTAGAATCAAGTAATTTTGACAAATCTTTAACATTGACTCTGTAGATCTTTTAATTTTGATATAATTCCAAATTTCAGAAATCCTCTGAATGTAAAAAGGCAAGTTTAATATTGTAAAATAAGATGAGTATTACAAATGAACTTACTTATACATTAATTTAGATACACAGAACGATTATACAATAGATGATCCTTCATGGTAAACATGTTCTTTACGTTTCAAATATCTTTTTTTTAAGATTTTCCATAAATACAATTTAAATTATTTGACAATTGTAAATGATTCTTACATGTTTTTTTTCTTTTTAATATAATTTTTATATTATATTTTTAATTGTATGAGAAAATAATTGTAATTTATTTATTCGTTGAAAATTATTAATTTATAGTAGTATATACAAATAGTACATTTTCAAAAATACATTCTTGTAATTACTATTTTCATTAAAATATATTTTTATTATTTTATATGAAAAAAAAAAGAAAAATATAATTCATACAGAAACTGTAAATAATTTTTAATATGTCGATTAGGTGAATATTATTATACTGTATCCTTTTAAATACATATTAAATGTAAGTTTCATTTACAATACAAATTCAGATTCGTTTTGATGTATTTTCTCATTTTAATTAGAGAAACAAATACATCAATGATTAAATGTATTTAATTTAGAAATCAATAGTATATACATATAAAAGCAGTAAGAGTTCTGTGTATCATACAATAGACAAAGGAAAAAAAAATTTGCAAATATATATTCCAGACTGGTGCATGTTACCATGACAGAAAACCCATTACAGTACCTGATAGAATAAGGTGTATCTTTTAGAGTGAGACATAGACATGTCAGTGTTGTTACTGTACCTCCACTATCTGTTATTTATTACTTTTAACATTCAGTGATATTTCACAAAATCATATTACACTGAACCATGCAATAATGTAGTTGCCATGAGCACATAATTAAATCAAGTAAAGATAGAATTATATTGGACCTGCGCATATTAGAACTTCAACTGCATCTTTTATCATATAGAAAATAACTATACTTCTATAGACACGAAAGAGAATTCATTTTTAATGTTTAAAATAGTTCCCATTTTATGTTATACAACAACAACAACAACTACAACAACAACAAATTGCTATTATTTTCCATTTTGTGTAGAATGTAAGAACATTTTTGAGATAGTCCTTTTAACACATTTGAATTTAAATATACAATAATATTATTTATGTATTATCATTATATATATAGATATCTCTCATTAAAAAAAAAAGAAAAAAAAAATGAGAAACATTCATTTTAATTATTTGAAAATATTCAATAACATTCTACAGAAAAATAATAGCTTTATTTAGGCAAGATGCATAGAACTCATTGCATATATATATATATCTTAATATATTATATAAATTTTATATTTCATATACACACATTATTATATTAAGTTCGTATATCATCTAACAATAATTGCAATAGTTTATGTTCAACAACATATTACACATTCTCTGATATTTCTTTTGTGATTTTTACATAGATTTTTCTCATTTGGGTATTACTTCCATTTAAATATACTGTCTGTTATATCTTATGTTATTTCTATATAGTATTGTACTTCCACATTTGTTAAATATTTGTTACAAAATTTGTTTTTAAGAAAAAGGGCAGTTATATAATTTATTTAACTATACATCATCATATCAAATGTATGTATAGTATTATCAAAGACAGCTCATCATTATTTCTATAAATTTCATTTATTGCATGTTTTTTTTTTATATTATATATATATATATATATATGTATACATATATATATATAATATTTTTCATTAAATATACAGATAGTTCTCAATTTTACGAATTAATTTGTAACAGATTACTCTATTGCTAAGTAAGAATTTATTAAGTAAGAATATCTTCTGTTCCTGATAATTAAGTTTTTCCATTAAAAAATCTTAATAATGTTAAATGAAGAATATAGATTTCTTTTTTTCTTTATATATATATATATTGTAGTATTTGAAAAACAATTCTTAAAGTTGATAATTTGTAAAATATAAATTCATAAAATGGGAACTACCTGTACATTCAATTTTCATATTTAGCACACTTTACAATGCAGATGTTACATAATACAATAATCTATATATATGTTTAAGATTGTATCAGTGTTTGGGCTTCTAAATAACGAAACATTTACTAAAAATGTTAAAAAAAAAAAAAAACAAAAAAAAAAAAAAGAAAAATATAAATAAATAAAAATACACGTATACCAGATAAGTTGGAATTATCGAGAGAAGAGAGGAAAGAAAGAGAAAGAAAAAGAAAAAGAAAAAGAAAAAAAAAGAAAAAGAAAAAAAAAGATTGATTTTATATAAATAAATCGTAAAAATAAAAAAAATTTTTTTTTTGATATCATTTTGCATTGAGAAATATTTTTTATACGAATTTGGAGTATATATCGTCATAATTTGTAGCATTCCACTTGTGATATTTAAGTTTTGATTCTATTTATAATATCCAAGGCTATATACATTGTAAAGCTTTGTTTCTTTCTTTTTTTTTTTTAAAAAAAAAAGAAAAAGAAAGTTAAAAAAAGAAAGAACATGATGAATGGAAGGAATCTATATATTATAAAAGACTAGCACTGGTATTTCATTTGAATGGTAAACATTAAGTAATTATATAAATGTGATAAGTTTTAAATTGTAACAATCATGTATAGGGTCGCCGTGCTATTGTGTGAAAATAATATTGATTATAAAATGCAGATAAGAAAAGAAAAAGAAACAGCATTATCATCCAGATATCAAGAGTAATAATTACCATGAAAAAAATAAATATAGAAAAAGAAAATGAGAACAAGTTGCTTTTCTAAGGTAGAGACATGATATACGTGCATTTGTATTATTGTAGTATATATCACATTATTAGTCTTCATGTTTTTTACTATAGTTCACTGTAAATCACATACAGTAATAAGACCTCACAGATGATTTAAGTCAATAACATTATCTAGTTTCACTATTCATCTAGTTTCCACGTTTATAATTCATACTGTTTAAATTATTATTAATGTAAATTTAAAATTCTTCAATTTTTATTATTATTTTTTTTATTATAAATAATATACGCGACAAGGATGTATTTTTTTTCTATTTTGTTTCCGATAATATTAATATTTATTTTGGAATTTAATCTTGGGAACTAGACACCGCCCACCACTCAACACATATAAGAATCTCCTAGCTTTAATATGAAATAAGAACAAGATAATTTATATTCCCATTTACTTTGCAATAGGCACAGATAATAACTGATTAATAATGTTGGCCATATATACTGTTGAAGTATTAATTCTATTGTACGGCGACTCTAGTCAGACATATATACCTCCTCAGTTATCACTCTACAGAGTGACTTACATTACTTAATTTTAACTTAATGTCTGTACCTATTAGACACGATAATTTAGACTTACGCAGTTTACCTCGAAAAAAATATATCTTCATGTTCAGCGATTAAATGTAATTTTCAGACATTATTACTTACTTTATAATATGAGAAAAGAACTTGTAATTATGTTGATTGGTATTATATATTGCTATATATATATGTATGTATATATATGTATGTATATATATATATATATGTAGCAAGTATTGTGTATCAAGTAAATATTAATAATTTATTTTCACACACACATAAACACAACACCGCTCTTTATTATATCTTATTAATATTTAGAGAATTATATTATAAAGATTATGGCGTTTTTTGTAGAGCGCATTTGCTGTGTACATATAACTTGTAGTCATATAATTGTACATATATTATTTCTGGAAAAATATTAAAAGTATATATTTTAATATATTACATATAATTAACTATATAAAATTATAACCTTATTGTTTAAAGTATTAAAATTAAAATGATAAACAAAATATTTAAGAATACTGTTGAAATTTCTGAATACAGCATCTTGTTGTAAGTGAAAAATTAAATAAAATTAAGATAGAGAAAATCAAGTTTATTTCTTTTACATATTGCCTATACCTAGAGTGATATAATAAATGTAAGTGAAAACACAGAAATATTGATAAATTGAATAACTTTATTATCAAAATGCTCGCATGTATATTTTTTTTAACAACAGTTTTAAAAAAGAAATGCTATTATACTTTTATGTGGCATTTTAATACTAACATGGATTTATATTATTTTATGCATTCACCTTATGCAAACATTAGGCTATTACTACATATATATATATATATATATGTATATATATATATCTAGCGATTTTGATAATGATTAATATCATAAGAATAAAATCTCCTAGTTTAATCACGTTGTTTGTACTTGGCTTAATATGTTCTCTTATGTATGACATATTAAGTACTATAAAATATAGTGTGATAATTATTTGGGATAGAATGATTTTCAGGTTCATTCACAGCACTTGGAAGATACAATTGAACACAATAATTAAAAAGAAATCATGTATCTTTAACAATGATCGACATCATTTTATATATCTCCAAATCGTTGCATACAAAAAACATATTTGGCCAAGTATGTAATAATTAAAATTAATTATTTATATATTATAAAAATATTTAATATGTATATATAATGTCTTTAATTGAGGAAATTTATACAGTATTGTGTCATTTGATTTTTACTATATACTATATAAATACGTCCTCAATACTTTCTTTTTTTTTCCTTTTTTTCTTTTTCTTTTTAATTTAGGCAATTTTTACGCTATCTAAATGACTCGATTTGATTAATAATCAAACTAGTTATTAATAGCGTATAAAAATTAACCAGCATATTTTAATAATAATAAAATTAAGTACATTAATCTCTACTTTATCACATTGGCAAATAAGCCCATCTATGGAATCATGATCTTTTATCTGGAAAGAATGCTATATATAAAAAAAAAAAAAAAAACAAATAACTCATCTAATGTATTATTAAATTTGTAAAATGTGGTTATATAATATAAGAATTCAGTATATACTAAAGTATGTAACTTTCGTACTTGCATAGATCACTAGGCACAAGGTGAAACGTTTCTATGTATGTGTAAATTATTACAAGCATCCAAGTATTCTGTATAAAAAATTATTATTGATAAGAGTTAAAGTACTAAGGAATGTGGAAATATCTTCATGGTCACGTAATCATCGAGAACCTGAAAAAAAAAATAAAATCAAATAAGCTTACATTCTCAAGAAATTCATTATTATCTTTTATTAATATCTTCATTAATATTTTTACTGTATTTTATACAATCGAAATACCTCTTTAAGTGATTCTTTAGTTAGTTTAGGATGTATATATGTAAAACCTGTATCAATAGATAATTTTCCTGGTTTTAAATATAAATGCTTGTTATAAAGCAATTCTTGATCTATGTACGGAGACAAAGGACTGTTTTCTACTCCATCCTTGTTACATGCATCAGCCCAAGGACCCATATGCTTATCATTTACCTCTTCAACTACCGAACTCATATCGGTCTGAAACAGAAATATAAATAATGTTTTATTTTAGAATAACGATAATATCTAATATTATTTAATTAATTAATCTTTTATTTAGGGCATATATAAATAAAAATACTCATTGAATAATGCCCAATATATATAAGTATTGATAAGAACATACTAAGAATAATTTTAAAATCCTTCTCATACTTTAGCCAGAGTAGATAATGTAGTACCCCAATAATCATGGTTGATGTTAAATAATTCTGAAACGATAGCACTTATGGATCCTTGAGTAGAATTTCCTTCATCGACAACGTTATATGTTTGTCCTAATGTATCAGATCTGTTTGCTACATGCCAAATAGCTCGAGCCACATCTCTTACATGAACTGTATTCATACGAAGATCTGGACCCCAAAGTAATTTCATCATTTCTCCTAGATGCTTATAAACTGCTCCAACTACTAATCTTGGTGCTGTACAATATAATAAAGATAGATTAATTATACTTATATCATTGTAATATAAAAGGTGTATTGTAACTGGTAGTACTAGTTAACGAGTATGAAAAACCAAGTTAAAAATATAGAATATAAATGCACTATTAAAGTTTGTATTACCAGTTACATGATGATACTCCATATACAATATTATTTGTTAAAGAAGATCAATGTGTAACAAATTATATTATGCATCAGAGTTTTTAATTAAAAATAAAAATATTTCTTAGAGAAATATATATTTGGAATACCTAAGCCATTTCTATCACCAAGTCCATAGACTATCGCTGGTCTTAGAATAGTATATTTTAAATCCGATATATTTTTCAGATCATTTTCCACTTGTAATTTATATTTTGCAACGAATGTCCATGGTTCTCCATTATCTTCTTCTACGCAAGGTACCTTTATATTGATAATAATGAATATTAATTAACAAGTGAATATTTATTCTAAAATATAATAAATAATTATATGTGTGTATGGATAAGAATAATTATGTTATTACTTTTTCAGATGAACTTAGATTGCCTGATGATATTTCAACGAAATGATCGGCTTTAATCTTGGCAGCTTGTTGAGCACAATTAATACTTAATTTATAAATGCCTTCCTTATAAACCGGGTCTGTTTGACCGCATTTAGTTTCTCCAGCACAATTAAAAACATAATCAATGGGTTTATCAGAAGCAAACGCATTCTGACAGGATGCTGTAAAGAGATCATGTATATATATATATATACCGATACAATAAATCAATTCTAGATTTAATTTGAATATACCAGAGGTAATAAGTTAATAATCAATTTATATTACCTGTGTTTATTAAATTAGCGCTTTTAAATTCAAGTAAAGGATTTTCAAATAATTTTCCATGTTTTGAATTTAACCATGCAGTTTGTGGAGGCACTTTATCTACAACACGTAGGTACGATACCAAATCATTATCCAGTAGATATTCCACGAGATTACGCCCAATGAAACCGCATCCTGTGACAACCAGAAACCAGTTCTATTTTTAACGTTGAATCTTTTATTTGAGAAAAAAAATAAAAAGAGAATTAATTATGCTTACCTCCTAAAACAATCACTCGCGGTTTCTTATCAGTGACGGGCGTTGCCATAACTGCTTAACATTTAAATTTCTTCCTTTTTTTTAATAATTAAATCAGCTTACGATAAAAGAAAACAAATATCGTAATATATATTATAATTATAAATTTATTTCCAAAATTATTTAAGAAGTTTTATCACAGCGTTACACTTGAATTAACCTTAAAATCCTTTTATATATATTATATAGAAAGAATTATTTTTATATATGTTACTTTCTACATATGTCAAAATCCTTGATTACAGCTGATCATAGATGATGTTTTGACACAATCTACACGTTTTCGATTGTTAATAGTTAGTTTTCTGATGATAACATGCGGTAGCGTATATTTCGAATTTATCTCAGTTTCGCCATTTATTCGACAAAAATTATATTCCCTTATGTATATATATATATATATATATTACAAAAGTGATAAAATGAAAAAAAAAAACAATTTATAATAGGACAATGATCCGTGATGATAGAAATGATATTTAGCAGTAAATTTTGAAAACTGTATCATTTACAGATAATATTATACGATGAGAAAGTAATAACAATATAAATGTACAAAATCGTTACCAAATACTGGTTTATAAACATATGTGTATATACAGAGTATTTTTATATTATCAGTTCCCCCATAAGTAAGAAGAAACGAATTGTGCACATGCGCATAAAGAAAGTAATATCTGGGCATGCACATAAAGTAATATGTGCATGTGTGCATAAACGAACGAATTCCTTTACGCGATAAAGGGAATGTTGTCGTCTGTATCGTCATGTGTTAGATTACTTTTCTTAATCTAATATTGTATTGTATTACATATATAGTTAGAAGAAATTTATACGTAAATAATATCGATAATCTCGAACATACATGTCATAAGTTTAAAATCCTCTTATATAATTTCCTACATAATTCATGTGTAATATCTCGATTATTGCGCCCTCTAAAAAGTTCCTATAAAATGTTTCTAGTTTAAATTGATTTGGATTATTTATTGTTACTAGTTGTGCAACATCGTTATAAGATTTTTCGTTATTGGTTCGTTTAGTGATAGAAAGTAAGTTTCTGATTGGAACGAATATTTAACCCTAAATGTGTCGATGTTAAAAATGAAATTTTTAAAGCTTGTAAACATTGTAATATTGTGTTGTTATATTTTTAAAAAACGTAAGATGTTAATTTTTAATTTGCAATATCTAATGGTAGTATAAAAGAAGTTTTTCCGTATTTATTACCTAATTAAAAGATATTCTAGTAATTTTTACTCTTGACCAATCAAGAATTATTATTTGTACAGTAGAAGGAATGAAATCTAATAAATGTGTTTTTTGGTAACACTGATCATCATCTCTATTACTGTCTGATCACATAGTTCATGGTTCGTAGTCAATTTGCTCAGTGCGTCCGCCGTGTATTTTTGTAATAATAAGATATAAGAATCTTATTTTAATTTGTATTGAAGAATTCGTGATAAGCGTGTATATGTTTACGAAATCAAACAAGGTGCCAAGAATAGATTTGTATTTATTTATTTTCTAAAGGTTACGAGAATATCAGTGATTTAATAGTGAAAATGATATGAATTCATGCTGTGCGCGTTTCGATATAAAGGTGGGAGGGGGAGGAAGAGAGATGTGTCGGTGGATGAATTACTACAATTTGCTTAATAGCTAATAGACTCAAAATTACTGGTATGCTTTTACGATCCATTCACGATGTCCGCATATGTGACGATACTGCCATACCTTTTCCTAGGATTATTAGGTAATTGACCAATAAATCATTTCAATCTAACACTTATAGTTATTATTTTAATTGATATTTTTAACATAACGTGTATAGAGGAATTTTGTTGATTTTATTACTTTCTTGATAAAAGTAATTGTTTATTTATCGATCAGTATATGTGAAGTTTCATTTCTATCAGATTTCATACTATTGAGATATAAATGTAAACAATTATTATTTTAGTTATATCTTTCTGTGGTAACAAGTATTCCAGTTAACGTTGATGTATACACATTATAAAGTATCAGTTATTATCAAACTTTATCATAGTAGTTGATTATTTTTTATCATTTGTTTTATATGCATAAAGATTAATCAATTAAATCTTAATTATGAAAGGTTGAACATTATTAGTTATATGTATAGAAAGAAACATAATGTAAGATTATATGTACATTTATATTGCAATAATATTTACTTTATATAAGAGTTCTTAAATGTATATATTATCAGTACATAAACATTTAGATACACAAATATCTTTTCTAAATCGACATATTTATTACAGGAGTTGCTTTAGGACATGATGTTAAGGGTTCTAAATTTTGTGAATTTTACAATGAAACTATGTGCACGGAAAGTCAACAAGGATGTTCAGGAAAGGAGGAATGTGGCCCGCATGATGCAGACAAGCGTAATCATTGTTATGTGCTATGGCATATTGACAGTAAAACCAACAAGACTATAATTAAATTGAAGGTTTGCTTGCACAAACTATTTTTTTGTTCATATGTATCTTATTTTTAAATAATTCTTTTTAATATTTCTTTTAATATAAAAAATGTATAATTATATTCTCTATTATTATAGGGTTGTTTCTTAGATAGTAAAGAATGTTACAACAAGCCAAAATGCGTTGAAGAAAATCCGGATAGACAAAAGAAATTGTTCTTCTGTTGTTGCGATGGTAATATGTGTAACCAAAATTTCATGTGGGATCCACAACCTACTCAACCTCCACCTATTATTCACGGTAATGAGTTTCGCAAAAAAAAAGAAATTTAGTAATTACAATGTTATTCTATTAAGATTAAATATGAAAGTATCTAATAATGAAATATATATTTTCAGAGTACGAACCTGTTCCAAATACTGAACAACAAATAATAACACTTGCTTTATCCATATCAATTCCTATGCTCCTTCTTATAATAATTCTATCTGTTTTGTATTGGTGCTATCGTCGTAAAAAATTGGGATACTTTAATGAGGTTAGTTTAAAATATAGAATAAAAGTTTAGTATATTAATATTAAAACGATTTTGTTTATATTATTAGGTGCCAACGTTAGAACCATTACCTTTACCCCAGCCGTCTCCTAATTTAGGATTACGCCCAATTCAACTTCTTGAAATAAAAGCTAGAGGCAGATTTGGAGCCGTTTGGAAAGCGCAATTGAAAAATGAAATAGTTGCTGTAAAAGTTTTTCCTATGCAAGATAAACAATCATGGCAAACGGAACAAGAGATATTTAGACTAGCACATATGGATCATGAAGATATATTGCGTTTCATAGGAGTTGAAAAAAGAGGAGATAATTTGCAAGCTGAGTTTTGGTTAATAACCGCCTACCATGAGAAAGGTTCTTTATGCGATTATCTAAAAGCTAATGTTGTAACATGGCCTGAAATGTGTAGAATTGCAGAATCAATGGCACGGTAATTGTTATTTATTAGTTATCATTTTATCTTGATTATTTTTTTATATGCTATATCTATTTTTATTTTTTTATTTATATATACAATAGAGGATTAATGCATCTGCACGAAGAGATACCAGCTAATAAAGTCGACGGTTATAAACCAGCTGTTGCTCACAGAGACTTCAAATCTAAAAATGTGCTTCTTAAAGCAGATATGAATGCTTGTATAGCTGACTTTGGCTTAGCATTAATATTTCACTCTGGAAAACCTTGTGGTGATACACATGGACAGGTAAATAACTATATACAATTGTTTACTTTATCCTTAATGCATATTAAAATATTACATACTTATCTTTTATTAATTATTGTTAACATAGGTTGGAACAAGAAGGTATATGGCACCTGAGGTTTTAGAAGGGGCAATCAATTTTACCAGGGATTCATTTTTGCGAATTGATATGTATGCATGTGGACTTGTACTGTGGGAATTAGCTTCACGATGCACTGTGCAAGATGTAAGATTAATATAAAGAAAGAAAGAGAGAGAGAGCATTGTATAGAAAAATGTAATAATACAAAATATAATTTATGGTGTTTTTGTACAGGGACCAATTGGGGAATATAGATTACCATTTGAAGATGAAGTTGGTCTTCATCCTACATTAGAAGATATGCAAGAAAGCGTGGTACATAAAAAAGAAAGGCCACTTATTTTAGAAACATGGCGTAAACATCCGGTACATTGATTTTAATATATATGAAATATATTTTATTTTATATATGTATTATCATTATCTTAAATACCTTTCGTTACACAGGGACTTCTATCAATTTGTGATACGATGGAGGAATGCTGGGATCATGATGCTGAGGCACGTCTTTCGGCTTCTTGTGTAATGGAGCGAGTGGCTACGTTGAGTAGGACACTTGTTTTAAATTCATCTACATTAATTCGCGTTGATAATACCAACGAGTCTATCAGCACTAAGGAGTCTAGTATGTAGTTAGTATATATGTATTATAGTTTTAGTTAAATTGCACAACCATTTCCTGTATCATAATTTTTTCATGTACATATGTGAGAAATGCCAGAACATCAAATGCATGAGCATTATTAATCATCTGATTTTATGGTTATATTATTATTATTTTTTTTCTTTTTTTTTTATCTAACTAATAGATTTCTAACATTTTTAAAAACCTAGAAGATTAGATATTTAGATCATAATTTATAATTTATTATATTAAGACTTGTTGATAAAACGAAAGTATAAAAAAAAAAAAAACTTAACAGCCTTCAAATGGTTTGTAATTTTTTAATTTTTGTGTTTCTATTTTGTAAGAGTTAGTTTTTATTTTATTTGGCTGTACAGATTTTGTATGGTGTATTTCTTTAATTATTATTATTATTTTTTATTTTTTATTTTTTATTTTTTATTGCATGCAAAGCTTTATTATATATTTGACTTTACATTGCAAAATGTGTGAAAGATGATTATTTTATCTCCGTTTGTACAATAGACATATTCTTTTACTCAGAATAATGATATATTTAACAGTATTTTCAGCATACATTTTAAATTAAAATCTGTGAAATACATGAAACAATGAAACCGTTGGTAGCTTGTACATATAGAAAAGTGATACATATATTGAAACAAATGCATAGTTGTACCTGTATAATGAAACATTGTGTTCATTCTGTAATGTTATTTCTATTTTTGTGTTTTTTTTTTTTTGTTTAACACGTTGAGCACCACGCCGATTTTGAAGGCAGTTTCCGTCAGGCCACGCGCTCGATAATTTTTTTCCTTTTAATTATATTATATAAATTAAGTATCTTTCATCTTACAAATGTTAATAAAATTTTGAAAATATTTTTAAAAATATTTTTTTTTATATTTGATTTAAAAATTACATCATCAGTACAGGTGCAACAAAACTGCATTGTGTATCTTAATAAATATTTGTATGTTTTCATGATAAATTCAAGTAATAAGAATTAAATTATATAGTATATTGTATGTCATTGTATTTGAAAGCAAAAATGAAGATAAATGATCAAATGCATGACTAATTAAATGTGTTCATTATAAAACGTGAACGCTATAAGAAAAAATTTTCATATGATTTAAATCGACTAAAGAGTTATTTTGGTATTTATGGATTTACTAATTCAACTATTTTAACTATGTTAAGCATTAGAATCAGCTATTTCTGAATGCTAATTGATACAATTTAACAAAATTGCATTTGTTAAAATATGTGTTACAATACGCTTGACTATACTCATTGCTGTAGATATAATATTAATACTCTATGAGAAATTTGGAGAAGAAAAATGTATAAACTCGTAGATTTTTATTCTTTACTTTAGATTCTTTTCTTTTTTTCATTGCGAGCTTATTTCTGAATTTATTTAATTGGTTTTACATGTTGTATGCGAAAAAGCAATACAATAATTAATTATTCAAATAATAGTATCTGATAGTGAATTTATATTTGTATTATTAATAAAAATAATGAATTAACTAATTATGGAGTTATCAGGTAATAATAACACAATTGTTTATATGATTAAACCTAAATAAATTTATGAATTGTATCTCCAAATTATCTCAAGAGCTGGCTGTATAAAACTGTACATGATATGGCATCATCTATAATATGAGGACAATTTTATTGCAGAAATATGTTAAATAATTTTAATGAAACAAACAGAAATATTGTACCACAGTAAAATGAAAGATAATTAATTTTAACAATAGGGTATAATTTTTATTGACTTTGATATAATATATTAGATAAGTAAAGAAAGGAGAAGTATGTAGAATTATATTACGTATGAATTACATTATTTGTGAATAAACACAATACTACATATATTTCTCTGACTAATGGTTGGCTTGTATGATGTTATATTGCAATCAAACGTTAATGTGCAAATTTAAATTTTGAATCATTAACTCACATAACTCATGAACTAGAAGAACTGGCATTTCTCATCAATGATCGTTACAAATAATTATCATTTTGACATTATAAAATGAATAAAATATAAACAAACAGAAACTTTGACAGTGAAAAGAATTCTTTTAATGTGTATTGTAAAAAAAAAAAAAACATGATGATATAAAAATCTTATTACAAAGTACCTGGTAGATACAATCGAAAATTAATTCGATTGGAAGCCACAAGGAATTTACTAATATTGTTGCACAATATGTGTTATCTATCAATTTGGCTTTATATTGATTTAAAATTTAAACGCATTAATTCATGACGATACATTTTGTCGTGATTTTTAATCAGATGCGATAGAATTTGTTTGAATTTAAACAAATGTTAACGTTTAAGCGATTCTTTTTATTTTTATTTAAGTACGTATAAAAAAGATTTTTCTTCTTGAATTATGAATACAAAATAAAAGGTTTGATGAATAATTATTTTTTACAGAACAAAAAATAATTCATTACGCGTTGTTTCTTAATGTGCTTTATTTTTTTTTTAATTTGTTCGCGCATTGGTGGTATAAAATCCTTGTTTATTTACGAATTTTAATAATCCTTCTGTGCATCTCTCTTCAATTATTTTTATTCGTATAAAAATATTAATTCAATATCTCATAGATATGTAAGTACAATAAAATACTCTGTTTTATATACAATTTTTATTGCGCTTTAAATGCTGCTATTTTTTGTTGCTAATAAGTTAAAGAACATATAAAAAGAAAAAAAACCATCCGTTGAACAATCGATATTCTGTGAATTAATATTACAATGCAATTAAAAGCATTTTTCATTTAGTCATATTAAAGACTGGTAAATATTACAATGTTCAATATTACATACTTTGAAATATCGTGGGAGTTTAGAAAAAATGTTTATTCGACTTGTTCTTTAACTCAGGAGGAGACATTACATTGAATGTAATTAAACATAGTGCTTACTCAGTCTGCATTAATTAAAAGAAAAAAATAATGTAAATGTGTAGTTAATAATATCAAATATATTATATATATACAAGTGACATAATTTGTAAAAAGTATAAGGAATTATAATATAGCAATAATATGAAATGTTACATGAATATTACTTTATCTGTTCTTAAAAATGACTTTTCCTGAGTTAAACATTATTATGAATAAACAATAAATAGATATTGATTAAATAAACAACTTTTTTAAACAACAAAGCTAAGATTTTCAATGAAATTAACAGATTGTTGTTTTTTCTTTTTTTTTTTAATAAAAAAGATTCCTCTTACTTGTTCTACACAATTGTTTATTACTTTATATGCACACACACATACATATATATATATACAACTATAAGATAACGTTTATAAACACAACAAATGATATGGTTTGGCTATAAAATAGTTTATGTCAAAATTGACATACAATTATTAGTGATATACAATATAAAGATTGATCAAAGATATCACAGTTAAATGTAGACATCCCTTAGAGACTGTGATAAATAAAAAAAAGAAGTATGTGCATTGGATATATGTGTTATACATAAATCATGCATAAAAAAAAGGCCTAATAATATTCCGACAATTATTTATAATTTCTAGTCATTAATGGAACAAGTAAGAGGATAAATAAACCCCCTTTTCATTATTTTATCAGCAGACTTGAGTAGTGCCAAACAGATAAGAAAAAGTAAAGTATGCGCATAAAATTGCATATGTTTTATTATGTATTTATTTGTACTTAAAGGTAATAATACATAAACAAAAATCAGGAGCAATATATATATATATATATATATATATATAATTTCATAATCTTTTATTATATATTGTTAACACGAAAAAGGAAAAAAAAGAAAATAAGGTAAACTGGTGGTAAAAATCATTGATTATTCATCATACTGCCATTTAAAAATCCAGTTATATATATAAAAGGATACAATCTTTAATTATTCATCGTACTGCCACTTAAATCCAGTTATATATATATAAAAGGATTATTATAATTGCTGGAACATAAAAAAAAAGGTTTAAATATAGGTAAAATATTTGTGTGAGCGTGGCATATAAGTTCATGGATATACAAGTTGAAAAATTTGATATATAAAAAAATAAATAAATAAACACGTGTGATTTATAGATTTGAAATTCTATAAAGAATTTTAAATTTGAAACACAAAGGAAGATTAATGTCATTAGTTAAGTTTCATTATAATATATAAAATAAATAAAGAAAAAAAAAAAAAAACAGAAAAATCTTAAAAAAAAAGCTAGAATTGTAACGAATATATTTGGACTTCTACATATCGAATAGTAGATAGATATATTAATTATAAAATCATTGTCTTTTATGTATTTTATCTCTTTTTGTTTAATTTTTTTGTTTTCTTAGAATTAGTCTCAAGTGTGTGAGGGTAATAAGTTATTGAAAACTCATTATCGTCGTTTTATTAAATAGTATCCTTTAAACTATTATAACAAACTATGGGTTTTTTTATTATGTTAAGTCATCTATAGAACTTGGTTCCTTTACGTTTCCCTAGAAAATATTTAAAAATATTATTATTTTCATTCTTTTTATCAATTTACATTTATTGACATTGTTTAGTAATTTATGTGCATAGAAAAATAATATTATTAAAATAAAAAAAAGTTAATATATATTTACAAATTTATACATAATATTATCAGCATATATATATATATATATATATTTATATATTTATATATATGTGATTATGTACTAAATTCTATAAATAGTCTTAACATTATAGTTCATGATTCTTAAAGGTACCTCAAAAGCATTCCAGTCAATATAACATCAGTATACATACGTCGAAAGGAAAATTTTAATCTGAAACAATTCTAGTATATTTTATGTAAAATTTCTCTATTTTTCACATTAATACTCACGATCAAATATGCAAAAGGAGAAAAAAAAAGAAACAATGTGGGGTTGTATAATTTTTTAAATATTTAATGAATAATACACACACACACACACACACACACAAACACAACAAACACACACACGTAAATGTATAGAAAAATAAAACATACAATGGGATAGTAGTTATTGCATTGTTATCAATATTAAAACGAAAATTATATTAAAATAAATAGTAAGAAACATTCATTCAAAATTGGGTCTAATAATTTATTACTTAGAAGTTGCAAGACCATTATTCTCAACATAAATTTAAATAATATGTATATATATATATATAATAGGAACCCCTCTCATCAATATTAAATCAGAATTATAACACAATGCTTCCAGGTACTTCTGTTATTATTATTATTATTATTATTATTCGTTAAAGATTATTTGTTTGAATGCATACATATACACAGAAATATAACATACACGTGCGATTTATATTACTTTATTATATATTTTCATAAAATTAATGAATTAAAATTTGAAATTAACTCTTGTATAAATAATACAAATAATTAATTATCATATATACAAACGTATACATACATACATACATACACACACTATACAAGCATATTCTGTAACCAGTTTTATCCGTAGACCTATTGTATATAAGATTTAATAATATGTAAAACGAATTAAGGCTACTAATATAAAAAATAATAACTTATTTATCAATAGAAGGTATATAATAATATGATTTATAGCAATAGAATGTTCCTACGCACACTGAATGTAACTGTCTTCAAAGATTGAAAATATGTTCAGCTAATAAGACCTATGTTATAATCGACCTGATCAGAAATATTTCTCAGTACAAACAAAAAATTAATATGACGAATTTACTCTCTCCATCATTAAGGGATTTAAACTAAAACTTATTTCAATATAATGTGTTAATGTCTGAATGTTAAATTGTAAATCGTATATAAAACGAAGAAAAATAAGAAAATGAAAATATCAATTAATCCAATAAGCACTTATATATATATATGTGTATGGTTTTTATATAGAAGATATTGTTTTTCTTTTTCATATAAAATATAATATACATTGTAAGCTTTTTAACATTAACTCTAAAGATTATAATTTTGGTTTTTATTATGTTTAAAAAATTATATTAAATAAAAATTGAAAAGGATTAATTATTTCTCTCGCATTCTACTATATCTGTTAACACTTTGACTGCAATGTTGATCATTTATGACCATCCATGATTTTTCCTGTGACACCATGGTGATCATTGGTGACTGGAATAATTGTGAACTTAAATTGTAAAAGTTGAATGAAAATTTACAATTAGTGCATTTAAAACATTACTGTTAATTAGAATATACTTTGTAATAAAAAGTGCATCATTGAATAGTTAAAAATTTGTATTAGTAGACTAGAAATAAAAGATTAATCTCTATGAAAAATCATGTAATTTCTGCATAACAGTCAAAGTGTTAATTTATAAAGAAACAAAAAACAAAATTGATTACAGGTGGGTAACGTATAATTATAAAGATATATAATATTATATAAACATGGATATTTTATTTATATATACATATACAAACATACACAGTTTATTATTTAAGAATAATGCTGTTAAAATGGTATGAGGCAGATATGTTTCAAGCAACTTGTTTTATCTCCATTGTAAAATGTAAAGATTGTTACAATATTCATATAATATTGTTTTATTAACACGAAGAAAAAAAATGTTGTCAACAAATATTCTATTAGGACATGTTTAATTTGTTTATATTAATGGCAACCAAAAAAAAAAATAAGAAATACAAAACAACGATATTTAAAAAAATGATGAAAATATTCCTTCGGTAGTGGAACTTATAATATTATAATTATTTTTTATTTTTTATTTTATCATTATTATCATTATCATTGCTCTCTATATTTATATGATAATACTTATTATATTTTTTAAAATATGCTATTATTTATATATATAGGGAACGTTATCACTGCGCGAAAAAATGTACAGTGGTGTGATATATGTCATATTATAATAGATTTTTATTTGAATACACTTGTATGCTTTCACATACTAAGAAATACATGAAGCAAGTAAAAAAATGTGATTATTGCGATTCAAAAGCGCACGACACGGTAATAATTTATACGACTAAATAAAACCGACATATTTGATGTTTTCTTTCTTTTTTTTTTTTGTTTTTTCTTTTTTATGAAGATTGGACGTGATTGAAATATTATTAAAATTACATAAAAAATCAAACAATATTTTTTTTTTTTCAAACATTCGCATCAATCAACTTATGCACCTATTTGCTATGATCACAGTTACATTCATAATATTATATAAGTTATTATATATGACCGTTTGCGTCTTTATCATCATATTACTGTATATATGTACATTTTAGTTATAAATAGTTATATGTTCATTTAAATATATTGAGGATTTAAAAGCTTATGACTAGCAGTACCTCTAATATTTATTTTTTTTTAGTCACGACCATAATCGTCAGGTATTATCTTATATAGTCATCTCGTAAAAGGGGAAACATTTTTTTTTTTTCTTGGATAGAAATAGAATTATGTCCTTTATATCTATTATAATGTAAACAATTTTCTGCCTTATATTTAAAATAACATTTGTTTAGAAGAGAGATTTTGAAAAATAATTTTTTGATCATTGATTTAATTGTGAAATATATTTAAAAATTAATAATAAAATATGATTTATATATAACGACGGTCGTGCCTAATGCATAAAAGCGAAACAAGTGTGTAGCTATTTATACAATTGAAAATTAGTAATATGAACATAATGGTAATATATAATAATAATAATAATAGCATAATGATAAAACTAAGGGAGATTTGGAGGGATATGCAAATCCTCAGTTGAATTCAGATCGAAAATGGCAGGAAGGGAAAGCAGAGCGTAAAGAAATGAACAATCTCGACCGTCAAATATTGTAAATATGCGAATAAGCTCTTTCTCTCATTGGGGAGTTCCAGAAGGCTGTTGCATTGTTTTATCAATGATATTATGATTGGTAATACTATCACGAGTCTATAAGAACGAAGCATTTAAACAGTGACTTTGCGAGTAACATCACTAAATAATTATTTTCAAAATCATATTACTATATGCCGTCTTTTCCTTTAATACACTGTACATACGACGCCGTTTAATTTATCTTTTTTTTCCTTTATCTTGCATTCGTTCAAAAAGAAAAGAAAAAAAAATAAAAAAAAAGACAAAGAAACAAGAAAGCACATCACTTTCATCACTCTTCTCAATCAACTTATTTTAAAATCTCATTAATATCTCAATAGATGGGCTAAGTCTGAATAGTATGCACACACATTCTTGGAACCAAACCTTTTCTATCACCTCTTTCACATAATAACCATTTATTATCAATTTCTAATATAACTTTCAATCTTTCACCTTCTGCAAATGAGAGATGCCCATTATGCGATGGTGCTCTATTTGTAACTGTGCGAACGTCTCTGGAATCGAGATGGACGAAGCGTTATTTTACTAATCTAGGAAAAGAAAGATATACAAAAGTAAGATAAAACTGAAAAATAACAAGCGATACATAAAATGATCAAAATATATTGCAAATAATATATCATCTGTCGTATAAGCTGATACTTTAATTATTTCAAATAAGATCTTTTCATAGATATATTATATCAATAAATTAATGCGCGTGTGTGTGTGTTCTTTAATGAAAAAATATTGCATTCTAGTATAATAACATGCTATACTATCGCTATAACGTCGTGCATTATTAAATTTAAATAGAAAGTATGATATGTATATGTTCTATAAGATAAACTACTATTTCTTTGAGTTTCAATTTAAAATTTGATATAAAAATACTATGCAAATTAATTCAATAACAAATTAAAATTTTCTAAAACTAAAAACGTAACGTATGAAAATAGATATTCTAAAATAAACATTAAATTAATATACATATACATATTGTATAGATTAATTTCACCTACTTTAGCGGTTGTTTCCTCGAAAGATTTCGTGTAGCTGTATTTGGCCTTGGTAGAGAAGTGGAAGCAGCTCGCCTTTGAGGAGATACGAGATTCTTCTCTTTCGACATAACTCCATAAGATTTATAAGGTAAAGAGCTAGGTCGTGACAAATGAGTTCGAGATGTTCCAACTACTTCTTGATCAACACGACTTGTACGTCGTGTTTCTGGTATACCTTTCCCCCTTGTTTCTATTGGCTTCATTAATACTGTTTTGGTAGTTGACGATGCAACTGGTTTTTTCAAAGAAGGTATTCCAGAGATAGGTAACTTTGCGACAGTTTTTTCCAGATCCTATTGTTACATTTGGCTGTTTAATTGGTGACGTTAAAAGTCTTGGTATTTTTGATTTTCCCAAATTCACAGGTGTACGTATAGGTGACAAGGGTGGTAACGTAGGTCCAGCTTGATTTTTTCCAATATCTTCTTTCCCAACCATTAATTCCCATTTTTCTTGCAATTTTCTAAATTTAGCTTCACCAGTAATAGTATCCTCATCATCTATCTTAGAATCTGGACTTAATAATTTAATAGGAATCGTTTGTTTTGCTGTTGCACCACCTCTATTCAATGGAGAATGTTCAAGACTATCGGTATAATCCTCTGAATCTGATGCTAATTTTTCTAAACCATGTAATACTTTTGTAGCGATAGTATTATTAAAACGTTTTTTAACAACAGCACTTTCGTGATCAGTTTTATGTGTTATTCCAGATTTATCGTCACAATCATTATAAAAAACGCAAGACCTTGGACGTATTTTCCTTGGACTTGATACAATTCCACAATTATCTGTTTTCTCAAAATGATGATCTTTTTGAAGTAAATCAATATTTCTAAAATTTGTTCCCTGGAATAAGGATAAGAGAAAAAAACAACATTTTTATGTAATTGTCGTTCATCGCTAGAGAAAAATGAAAAAAAAAGAAAGAGATAAATGTTTATTCATACTTACGTTCAAGCTATAATTATTCATATTACCGAAACTATTATGCAATTGTCGATATTGGTATAAAAGATCAAGCTGAAATGGGCAAAATGCTAAAGGATGTAAAATATCTAATAAACTATCAACAACTTCTCGAACGTCTGTATTTCTTAATGCTGCGGTAAAT
This sequence comes from Mischocyttarus mexicanus, assembly GCA_023678845.1. Lineage (NCBI taxonomy): Eukaryota > Metazoa > Arthropoda > Insecta > Hymenoptera > Vespidae > Mischocyttarus > Mischocyttarus mexicanus. The sequence continues at coordinate 491,464 of JACGTP010000046.1, read as the reverse complement.
AAACTATTACTGTTATAATGTTTTCGTAAAATTGATTCTCTTGTACATAAATATGCAAACCATGCATCCAAAGCTCGCAAACTAAAAAAAAAGAAAAAGGAAAGATTATAAATAAGATATACGATATATTATATACATTATGATTAATTTGAAAAAAAACTCACTTCAATAGACCAAATACAAATGCATGAAATTTAAGCATCCCCTCGGTAATAATATCTTCGCCATTAATCTTTTGAACTAATTCGTTTAATGTTTTTGTAAGTAATCCTTGCTGAGCAGAAGCTTCAACAACTTGCCATACACTATTTGCTAACGGGCCAAAAGTAGATTGCAAATGTGTTTTTAGACCATCCGACATAATAGCATACAAAGCTGGACATAAATTACTTAAACAAAGTTGTGCACATTCATTTTTATCATTGTAATTTTGTCGTCCATTGGTAGGTTCAGCATTCCAATATTTAAGTAATAAATCAACAGATTTGTTTACGGATGATATCATATCTAAAATAAAATATAAAATATATCAACGAGATTTATATAAAATAATTACAAAAATACAAGGATTAATATTAGACTATACTTCTTTTTTCTTCTAAATCCACTTTATTCTCAAGATTTGTTTCTTTGTTCGTATCTTGAAAACATTTATCTTTATTATGCTCGTTCGTCGTAACGCTTGTATTATTTGGCTAGGAATTAAATGAAATATATTATGAATGTATTGGAAAACAAGAACACAACGTGAAATAATATATTTGATATACCTTTTCGTTTGAATATCGTTTTCTTTCGTGTAAAGCAAAACTAACAGTTTTCTTCTGCGATTCAGCCATATCAATATTTTTGACTACGTCTTTGTTCATTCTAAGAGCTAAAAATTTTCTCACGTACGATCTCAATTTAACTTCAGGATCTTCATTGTCTCCTTCGCTACTTTCTGACGACAAACCACTACGTTTTAAAAATTCTTCTAATTGTTTAACATCATCCTCATTATTTTGAGAAGTTTCATAATCTACATTTGTATTATTAATAGCTTCGTTCAGTCTCTCTAACAAAAAAAAAAAAATATAATTACATTTTATTAAACACTTGAACAATTTTTAAATACCTTTTTAATTAAAGTATACTTTACCTGTATTAAATTTCTCCTCTGTTTCATCGACGTCTTTTTCTGAATCGATAATTCTCCCACGGCATAATAATTGCAAATCATTATTCATATAATATGGTTCTTGTAACGACATTCTTTTATTTGGTTCAGGACATTGATCTTCTACTTCTTCCACTCCTCCCATTTCAAACATACTGTATCTTTTACTTGTGGGTACTCTATTCTTTCTTAAGATACTTCTTGGTAAAGGAGGTCTTGGTGGTACTTTGCCATTACAGCAATCAGCCTCTTTATCTCCGTAAGGTAATGAAATGGATCGTTTAGGTAAATTAGGATAGGCTTGTTTTGCTTGATTAACAGCCCTATGCATTTTCTTATCATTGCTCACTAAACTAGCTTCAGAACTAATGCTATCATAGCGATATAAGTATAATGGATTAGCTATATTATTAGAAAGTAGTTGCTGGTTTGTAGAGGAATCTGTTAAGATTGTAGACGAGCCTCGATACCCAGAAGATGGTTGCGTAGCTGTACTACTTGTTGAAGAAGTATTATTTGGTATAAGTTCACTTATTGGTCTTGTTTTATGTCGTACTGGAGGAGACAAACAAAACAATGGTTTTTTAGTTTGTTCATTGATATTGATATGCTCAGAAACTTCTGGCACATCGTGTAATATTTTTTTATATTCTGTAGGTAAAAGGAATGTTAATGACTCCCAATCCTTAACGTGTGAAAAACCACGTTGTTTAAGCGCGTCAATATCGTTGCAAGAAAATGGTCTGTTACATCTATTAGAATGTTTCCAACCAGGTTTATTTTTGTCGTAACATTGAGGCTTTAATGCAACGTTGTCCAATTTCGTATCTTTAATATTAAGAAATGAAAGATCTGGTAAAGTATAATTAGGATATACAACATAAACAGGCCTTTTATTAACTATCGTTTCCCGTATAGAAGGGCTATCTTTTTCTGCAGGTACATTGTAAATTATTGACGTTTGAACTTCGTTATCCTCTGTTTCAACCATTGCTTGAATTCCTGTTGTTTTAACTATTGTTGATTTATTTTCTGCCTGTAAAACTCTAAAATGTTTTGGACGTCCTTCTAAATCGTCCTGTGAAATTTCAAAATCTATTTGTTCTATATCACTGCCATGTACGAGTTCTGATTTAGAAATACTTTCCGACAATTCTTCGACTGAGGCAGATGATACCATGCCATCTTTATATTCCTTGTTACTTGGAAAATTGTTTGGAATGTCAGCTAACTTATCTTTTGGACTTTCTGTTACTTCCTTGTTAGTATAACAATCGCTACGAACCCAATTTATAGAAAAATCTTTTTCAGGAAGCGGACGAGTACACGTATTATTTATATTTTGTCGCTGTATTTGTGTATTTGTATTTGTATTTGTAGTTCCACTATCACTAGCACTATTACTCGTAGGCCAACCATTATCACTGATAGAGTCAGATTGATCTAAAGTAAGACTCATTCCTTCAGCGCTCATACTTTTTTGTTTCATAAATAATTTTACTAGGCTTAGGTTTTGTAATTTTTTTCCGGAAGAGGTATTTCCACTACCATCGGAATTTTCTTCATTTACAGATCGACTCATTGCGGATCCTGAATTAGTGTGTGATTGTAACGGATGATTATTTGATTCAGCAGAATCGACCTGTTAATAAAACAAAAATATAATAAAATAATAATTTAATTTCTGACTTAAACAACAATGTTAAAAAAAAGAAAATTATCTTTGTATTATTTACAGAAAAGTTAAGATGAATATTAGCAGGTGATTCTTGAATTCGTGAAAGATCTGGTAGGCTTTGGCTTCTTTTATTTATAGATACAGTTGTGTTCCCAGTTCCATGTAAAAAGTTCGGAATAGTATTGTTATTACCCGATGGATGTCGAGTAATAACTTTATTCATGGAAGAATGTTTCAAATTACTCCAAGTAGTGTATATTTTAGAATCAGAACATGCCATCGATGAATCTAATATATTTCTTCGTAAGCCCTTTTTTTTGTAATAAGTTTCTGGTACATCATACGTTTCTTGTTTTTCTGAAACAAACAATTAAATAATATCTTAATGCGAATAATTCATAAGAGGGTTTTATACAAATCTCAATATTAATATCAAAGTATCATCTATTTACCTTGATGTTCAAAATCTGGAGAACTATCGGAATACATTGTAATACTAGCTTCAAAAGCGATAGTATAATTATTTTTATTATTTGCTTGACAAGTTAACAGCATATCTTCACAGTCCAATGAATCTACACTGTAACTACCTGCCGGCGGTAGCACAGGTGTTTCTTTCACAGGAGAGAATAATAATGATGATTTGCATATAGACATTGTATCGGTTGTTGAACAGGCAGATTCTTCTCCCTTTAAATAAAAATGACAAATAATTTCAAGAGATATGTGTATATTATAAATATGCATAGATAAGTCATCTTTAATTATATATAGTTGTTTTCTGATATTCGATAAATTATTACTTTCATGCAATAAGTATATTATCTCAAGATTATATTGTTGTTACATATAATATATATATGTATATTTGTATTTGTTACGATCATTTCATTCAACAGTTAACATTATTATAATACAATGCATTACAAGTTAGAATATATTTAAATATATCCTATATATTTTTCATAAATTATAAATGGGTATGTAAAAAAGAAAGATCTTTCTAATAATGTTTGAGAATTAATGGAAGGTTGCACAGGTATTATCATACCTGGCTGCTGGTGTGAGGGCTGATTGAAGAACCAATGTCAAGTTTTTCCATGACGGAGCCAGATATACTGGCATAACGTTCCCTTTGATAGTTAAACTGTCGTAATAATGGAATATATTTAACGCATATTAATTTTACTAGTTTATCAGATATATTGCACATAAAGTATGCGCGTTAACATTAATATTGTAACTTTAATAAATACTCTATATTTGATGTTTCTGTTTGTTTAGTATGTTATATTAACTAAATGAGAATAAGTGGTATATTTAAGGAATATAAATTTGGTATTTAAAATATATAGAAAAATATTGTATCATTAAAAACACTTGTATTAAAAAATCCTTTGAAATGCATGGTATTAATGATATAAATAATATCAATTGAAAATGAAGTATATATCAGATGTAATAATTAACATAATAGGAACCGATAAGAGTAAAATAAGTATGTGCTTTGTATAGATATTAATTAAATAATTATTTATTAAATATATTAACCTCTGAATGTTGAACTGGATCAGTGCACATAACTGGTAAAGCAGTAAGAAGAGTGTGGATGTCTGCGCTACGAAAACTTTCCATATCAATTTCTGCTAAATTAGCATCCAAATTACGCGACAGGTCATCGTAATAACCCACATCTTCTCGAGTATATGATGCAGAGAGCGATGACAGAACACTTGGGTGGACATGTAGTCCTCCATCTCTGTATCTGAAAAGTATTCAAAATGAAAATATCTTTTTAGATATTTCAGATATTGTGTCGTTATTTATTTTTCTTTGACACGACTTAGAAGTAGATTCTGATTAGCTGATGAATCATAAACGAATATTGTTATGTTTAGATTTGATATGCCTCATTACTTTCCAATCCACCTAATATAATCTTCTTACCCATAATCTGTACACCATTGATATTCCACATTGTCTTGTATGAAATCAGAACCAATAAGGTCCTGTTGCATAGAATCTGTTGCAGGATTGGAATTGCAATCCGATCCTGGTGTCTGTGGATCTTCCATGACTGCAGCTCCTTTGCCTGCACCTAAAACAATTTAGAAATATTAAAATTATGTTTTAATTATATCTATGGGCTAATTAAATTATTTCTAATGCTTGTATATATATAATTACTTATTTTCAAAAATTGAATTTGTTTACAGTAGTAGTCACGTGATCATAATAATAATAATAAAACAAATAATAAAAGAATAGAAAAAAAATAGAAATGATGTAAATAATAAAGATTGTTAAAAAAAATTCTACAATTTATCATCAAAATAAATAGTAATAACTAAAATTAATTGGTAACGTGATAAGTCAAAGAAAATACGTGCACGTATGTACGTAGGCACTAAACATTAGAAACTTTTAAATACGTTCAATAGTCATCGTTAAAGAATGTTTGAGATAAAAAGAAAACTTAATTGTTAACTTAATCACGATTTACGATAATTACAATGAAATATTATAATAATAATGTGAATTTGTGATCATTCTTACAATACAAAATATAGGCAGATATGTTTAATAAGTATATTCAGATTTTTACGATAAAATGAATTGCTTTATCAATGATAAATATTATTTCCGAGAATTCTAATTGCGAGAAAAACTTTCATTGTGTATTATTTAATATATCACGCATATTTCTTATCTTATTTTTTTTTTTTTAAATTAAATTGTAACAGAATTGCATTTATTGATCAGATCGAACTGTCATTGGTGCATCGAATGTTAATTACGTTTGTTTTTTGTTTTTGTTTTTTTAAATTGTTTTATAAAGTTTATATTTTTAGAAATAGAGAAAAAAAAATTTAAAAAAATTGTAATAATAACAACTCACCATGAAGATGTTAATTTAATAATTTTTTTTTTTTGTATTAAAAATAAAATATCTCAATTAATGTTTATAATAGAATGAGAAATAAATAATAATGTTTTTGTTTCGCAACAGAGTCTATGCGTTAGCGATCGGATTACAATGCGTTGATTCTCCTTACATGGTTATCGTTCGATCGATTTCTCGTTCGCTTAACGACAAAGATGAACGACATATCTTTTTAAGGTCACGATCGGAATGATCACGCTCCTTTCTTGCTCCGATTATTCGACAATACCAACGACGAGAGAAAACACTGATAAGAAGAACGTCTCTTATTTTTCTCCTCCTTCCCGCCAACACCGCGGCCGTATTTCGTTACGATAATATGGGTATGGCAGTACGTGATGTCACTTCAAGCTTAGCCAATCATCGAACAGAAAAAACAGATAAACGTTTTGCCCGCCAATTTTAAAAAATTTATTTGAATTCGAATTTTTTTATAATCCCATTAATGAGACAACTTTGTAATGATTTAATGTACAATATTTCAATAACGTATGAAATTTACACGTAGCAGTTATTTTTTCATATTATTTTGTATTTAGTAATGGATAATTTGTATTATTTTTTTAAATAATAATAAAAATATGAAGAAATGTTTATTGCGTTACGTTTACGTGAGAAAAGTGAAATTTTCGTTTTACGAAATAAAAACTTTTAGTGTGTCTTTTATCATTTCGTATTCATTGTATATAAATATTTGTCACAGTACATTTGTCATGGCTCAGTAATAACTTAAAGAAGTCAAAATATGCGCCATTCGTAAGCCGGAAATATCAATCCTTATTAGTGACGTCAACTCTCTTTAGGTATCCTACATATTAAAATCTAACAATTAATAATCAATAATAATAATTATTCATAAATAAATAGAAATAATAAACAAATGAGAGATAATTTAATTATTGTATTATACAAATAAAATTTTATTCAAAGTAACTCTAAGATAACAATATACAATAATGGTATCGAATAATTACAAAATGCACGATTATTAAAAAAGATTTGCATTGAATTACGATATATATGCACAAAAAAAGGAAAAAAAACAGATAAAAATTATTAATACAGCATGATTTTATTATCGAAGCATATTTGTATGAGAAAAAAAGAAAGATTGGAAAGATATTAAATATTAAGTTTGTACAGAGTGGTCAATATTTGTTCTACCTGAAGAAATAGTAATCCATATCATGGCCGTGGCCTCGGCGAATTAGTTTTGCGTCTAGTATTTACACGCGATAAATGCTAACCGAAAACACCCATTTTCTTTGACCATATGGTGACGAGCTGATGGCTGTCACTTACACTACTGTTAGAAAATTCATTTTAACTGCGCCTATGGGAGCATGATCGCTCATGCGGCGCATGTGCGTTGTACGATTGAATGTAAAGGGTGAGCAAATGGTAGTCGGATACAATCGAATATATATACATATATGTATATGTATATGCATATATATATATATATATATATGTATTTATGTATGTCAGCTTTAAAGATCCAAGTGGTTTCGCATGATCGAAGCTTTGATTCTTGATCCCAATGATCGACCGTCATATTTATAAATCTCTTATGCGCATTCATTTTTCAAATACCATAACATTTTCTTTCATATTTTTATTGTTTATTACCTTACCTCTCATATAAAGATAATTATTTATTAATTTGATAGACAAATAATGATCATTCCCAGTTAATACAAAATGTTAATATGACGTACGATTTACGTAATTTTTCAAAAATAATTTCAACTGGGATTGTTTTTTGTAAAATATTCAGTTTTATCATTTATACATTCCAGAATTTTGTTCTAACAATTTCACCATTTCTCTTTCTCTCTATCTCTTGTTCTTTCTTTAATTACAATTAAATCATCGCTGATTCATCTTGTTTCTTATTTAAAAAAAAACATTTATCTGAACGTGTTATTTATTTAGGATCAGTTAACTTTTTTGCTTATTATTCAACAATTTTTTTTTGGATATTATTCATCATTTGCGATATGCACGAACATTAATACGAATGAAATGATTAAACTTTTCTTGAGTTTAATTAAAGAAAATCTTATTAGACACTCGCAGAACTTCGTTTTATATTCGTAGGCTAGTTTCATTGATTAACCTTTATCGTGGATAGAATTTCAGTGATCTTTTAATTACCAAATTGAATTTTATTTCTATTGTAAGAACGATTAGATTATATCTTTAAGGAGAAACAAAAATTCAATTCTAATTGAATTAAGAATTATAAATAAATTTTGGGATATGTAGATAAATATTCTCATTTATTATAGTATGATATATATATATATATTAATGTCATATATATAACTCAAATAAGAAATTAATATGTATTTTGCATAATATGACAAAGTATCAGATGTTGTTGTTACGTTTTGTGGTAAAAGTATTGCACTTGCTATTCAACTAAAACTCTTCCGTACAACATGTAACTTTTATTGCTGGCTATATTTTAGTTAATATATATATTATTATTATTATTATTATTATTATAATAATTATTAAATTTAATTTGATTTTTTATATTATAATTAATTATAATATAAAAAATATATATATTATAATTTTTTATATTATAATTTTATGCATAATTGTGAAATAAATCTGACACTTGATCATATTTTAAAATCCTATTTCAGTTTTACGGATTAAAGTAAAGTTATTCGTGTGAATTATTAACGCGTATCATACAATGCCCGGTTTAAAAAATTCTATAACGTTACGATTACCAATTAGAATTTTTTTTAATTGAAAATTATTCATATAATATGTTTAATTCTAAACCCTATCACGCTGAGATCGAATGTTAAAAAAGGTTAAAAAGTATGGTCAGCTTACATTTAGATGTACGTTGTCCTTATATCCATAAATTCAGGTATCCATATATGTATATATCACTTTTCAACACTACACACACTCGCTCACAAATGCATATCACTTGCATAGGAAAAAATACACGCGACGCGACGCGAAATAAATCACTTATTTAATTAATATCCTTGTTACTCCTTCCGACGCTCGAAGAAGACTATCGATTATTATGGAAAGTAGACACGAAGATATTCGACAATTACCGAACATAGACGAAGGTCAGTAGCAAATCTATCAACGAATTGACAACGTTCGGTTGTCGACACCGGCCGAAGAGTGACGGAGATAAACGAACGTAAACAAAACATTGAACGCTCGACTAAGCCGGCAATTAAGGAATGTTTTTCTGTGAATTTCATATAAAACGAATTTCCTAGAATTTTCCGAGAGATGTAAACAGTACCGATGTCTTTCTCTCAATACATTCAATACTTATGGGACTCTTTGTTTTGTATAGCTGACCTACTTTTGCATTGTTGACCTACTTTTGTAACGTTGACCTACTGTTGTATCGCTGACCTACTTTTCTTACCAGTGACCTACTTTTGAACAACTCTTCTATTTCTAATGATTGATTTTTATTTTTATTTCTTTATATTTAGATAATTAATAAGTATATGTACGTACGTGTGGATTATATTCGATTAAAAATTATTATAAAATAATTGTTTGGTGCATATGAAATTTTTGATAAGCCTAATTACATTATATATATAAATTTGTTTATATCTTTTCATGCAAAATGCATACACTTTTCAGCAACTGCATTATGCACTTCTCAATGTAGACCACATTCCTGATCTTTTAAAATTGTTTCCTGTCAAAAGAATACTTCTACTCCTTTGTCATCCTAATTTATGATATTTTCAAATCATTGGTCTTTTATTAATCATCAGTTAGCGTTATATGATGTATTTAATTGAAATATTCAAATAATGTGAAGAATATATAATTGAACCGTATAAAAATTGATAGAAAATTAAATTTAAAAGAATAGTAATAATAAATATTTCTATAAATTGTCGTATTCCTTGTTTCTTTTATTTATTTTAAAAATCAAGAGAATACGATAAAATAACTGATGATTAAAATATTTGAAATTTTTGTATATCACATTTCCCGTGGCAAAAGAATTATTTTTTCTACGAGTCGTGAAATTTGGCTTCTTCTCTCTCTTTCTCTCTTTCTCTCTCTTCGACTTTATTTTCGACATTTTGCTTGACTCTAAAATTATCTTACACCCCGTCGTCATCGTCGTCCGACACCGTTCATGCGAAAGATCGGATCAAGTATTTTTCCCTCGTATATTTCTTTCTTTCTTTATTCATTTATTTAATTTATATTTATGACAAATTTAACTTAAAGTACAATAAATGATGAAATATAATTAAATTGTATGATGTTTAATCGATCAAATTAATATTCTTAGCACGTATCCAACGCCAAAAGCGTAGGTCGTATATTCAAACTACGATACATCATGCTATGAACAAAGAACAAAAATAATAATAATATGAAATAAAAATAATAAAAATAATAAAAAATATTTCACAATATATGCATTTGACATCTCGGTTAGTTACCGTTCTATTCTTTTGATTTATTTATTAAAAACTCGAGTATTGTTTTTTGTTCTTTTCTAATATACGAACGCGTCTCGATTATTTTCAATGTAAAATTGTTTCTATTAAAAGTATAGTTCCTTGTTTCGTATCAGACATCTATTCTTTTCTCTGTTTAACCCATAATTAATAATGCATCTGAAGGATAAAATAATTATATTTAATTATTAATTTCGTCGCCACTTACACTTATTACATTTAAATTATAATATACATTTTCTTTGATAATTTAACAATTATTTAACATATGTCTAGTACTCTATTGCACCCTTTTTATATTTAAGATTGCACTAACACGTATACATTGGTTTAAACATTACATTCTTTTTAATGTAATTCAAAAGATAAAAGAATTTTGATACCTTTTTATTTAATATGTTTTTAATATAAATGCCACGAACTGAATGTCGTTACTAGCCCGAAATATTAATTAAAACATGTCTTAATAGCTATCATTTCTATCAAAAAAATCTTCTGTTAGATTTAGACACGCATGTGCACACACATGCGCTTAGAATAAGATTTCTTAGAAGTGGTGTTAGTTTAACGAGAATAATATTCGAAATGAATAGAATTAATCCTCTCCGATAAACATGTCAACAACTTTCGCAAAAAAAACTTTAATAGCTTATTTCAAACCAGTTTAACAGTGGATTTCAAGAAGGAAGGTACACAAAGCTTATACTTATTACATTTCAATTATAATATACATTTTCTAGGATAATTTATCAAGTGTTTAGCATATGTCTGCTACTCTATTGCACCTTTCTTATATTTAAGAATGTTCTAATACGTATGCATTGGTTCAAACATTACATTCTTTCGAACGTAATTCAAAATATAAAATAATTTCGATATCTTTTTACTTTATATGTTTTTAGATAAATGCCACGAATTCGATGTCGTTACTAGCTCGAAATATTAATTAAAAAATATTTTAATAACTTTCATTCCTTTCAAATAAATCTACTGTTAGATTAAGACACGTATGTGCACGAACATGCGCTTAGAATAAGATTTCTTAGAAGTGGTGTTAGTTTAACGAGAATAATATTCGAAATGAATAGAATTAATCCCCTCCGATAATCTTGTAAACAAATTTCAAAAAAAAAACTTTAATAGCTTATTTCAAACCAGTCTAACAGTGGATTTCAAGAAGGAAGGTACACAAAGCTTATACTTATTACATTTCAATTATAATACTATTTTCGTATAATAATTTAACTATTATTTAGCACATGTCTACTACTCTATTGCACACTTTTTATATTAAAGATTGCACTAACACGTATACATTGGTTTAAACATTACATTCTTTTTAATGTAATTCAAAAGATAAAAGAATTTTGATACCTTTTTATTTTATATGCTTTTAGATAAATGCCACGAACCGAATGTCGTTACTAGCTCGAAATATTAATTAAAGAATGTCTTAATAATTTTCATTCCTTTCAAATAAATCTTCTGTTAGATTAAGACACGTATATGCACCCACATGCGCTTAGAATAAGATTTCTTAGAAGTGGTGTTAGTTTAACGGGAATATTATTCGAAATAAAGAGAATCAATTCTCTTCGATAATCATATAAACAACTTTTTAAAAAAAAACTTTAATAATTTACTTCGAGTCATTCTAACAGTGGATTTCGAGGAAAAATAGATTTCATCTATTCTTTTTTCTGTTTCACCCATAATTAATAAAAACATCTGAAGGATAAAATGATTATTGTTAATATATATATATACTTAAATCTCGTTTAAAAATTTTGAATAAAAATTCCTAACAAGTTATACACGCGTAAAGAATAAAACAAGAAGAAGAAGAAGAAGAAGAAGAATGATTCATTTGATTGAATTAGATATTACGTAGAAAAGTATTTATTAATTGGCACAAGAAAGAAACCTAGTTTTCCATATTACTTAAACATTCAACTTTAAATATTCAACTTTAAATATTCAAATGTTAAATATATTAACATTAAAAGTAAAATATTTGAAATAACCATTCTTACATTGTCTTCGAAGAAAATACATGCACTTGTCGCATGGTATTCTATAATAATTCCAATCATGGTGTCTTTTGCGACAAGACATTGGTGATGATTGTTGTTCATGTTGTTCATATTGTTGCTGTTGTTGTTGTTGTAATAATGTCAATGGAGGTGGTTTCTTTCTTTGTCTTTGTCTTTGTTTCGATGGTTGTAATGTTGGACTAACTCGACCAGCAGAAAATTCTGCTATCTTCATGATGACACACAACAAAAGCACTATCATCATTTGTCAATCTTTGTGGTTTTAATTCTTCTAACACTTTTTTACAACATAACGACAGTTTTTCGTAGTTCTCTTAACATTGAGTTACTATTCCACGTTTCTTTTTATCTTCTTTCCACTAAATTCACGACATCAAAGTACAACTCCAAAAAGAACTTTTATTCTTTCTTCTTTTTACCTTTCTCTCTTTTTTTTTTTATACAATTCTCTACTTTTTCTTTTGACAATTGTTTTTTACATCACGGTTTCACACTTATTGTTTAGTATGTTCGTTCAAAAGATAGATGTAACATTTTTAAACACATTTACCACTTCACTTTTCTACTTTATACTTACTTTTTAAATCGTTTTTATATTTCTTTTTTTTCTTTCTTATACAGTCCTTTCTATTTAATGGAACGAGAATGGAGACAAATAAAAAAAGATGTTTTAGGTTGATTAATTTTACTATGTTTTCAGGGTTTTGTTTTTTTATTATTGATTGGTTAATAAGTTGTGTATTATTCTTTGATGTAATGGTAAAATGATACTAAACTCATACGTTTGTTCGTTCGATTATACTTATTGCGAATGTCTTCTGTGGGTTTGTCTAATCGCGTGGGATTTTAAAGCTAGACCCTGTTTTATCTCTTTACGAAACTACTACTTCCTGTCGTGGATTATTATTGTAATAATCATTCTTAAATATTTTCTTTCCACGTTTCTCAATTCAAAATATAATTCCAATAACTTCTTTGTGTATTTAATTAAATTAATTAATTAATTAATCAAATAAATGATATTTTCTTTGGAATTTTGTTATATTTTATTTTAGAAACTTTCAATTTGCAAAAAATAAATTAATACTATTATTTGAATCTGAAAATTTGAAATAAATAAGTTGTCTGACTTGAGATGAGTTTAATTTTGAAATAAAGGTATTTTTCATGTAATTATTTAGATTTTAAATAAACTTATTCTTTTTTTCTTAATAACCTTTACGATAACGTTTTTAATAATTGCATTTAGTTCTTTGCTTGATAATAGTTAAATGTATGCAATATATGGAACGTGACCTTCATTGTCAATAACGATATGATTTATAGTACGTCATGGAACTGTTCTTATCTAATTTAACTGTTTTCAATAGTTCTTATCACTCTTTCTATATATATATATATATTCACACAAGTTAAAATAACTCTACACGAGAAGACAAAAATTGAGAAAAACAAAAACAAAAATTTATTGTAAATAATATTTGAAAGAAATATTATTAAATTTATTATTCTATAGTTAAAGAGGCAGTTAGAAATATCTTTTTGATGAAAACTGTTAACACGTTTTGATATAAAAATAACCACGATAAGGTTGACATAAAACTGATATCGTATCGTTAAATAATTCTGACTTAATTGAAACTCGAATTAAATTTGACATTTTATACGAATAAGTATGAAATTAATTTGTTATCGATTAAAGAATAATATAAAATTACAATTTAAATTTCATATAGATTACCTATTAAGATTAGAAAATAATAATATTAATAATAATAATAAAATATTAGGTTGTCAAGTATGAAGTGGATCAAAAACTATACATAATTGAATAGAAATTTGTTTCATTTCATATTTGACAAAATAATATTAGAATGAATATTCTAGTATGTTGTATGTCATTTAGAAATGATCTGTGTATTATACAAACTGTCAGTAAAAATAGTATAATAGCAATAGTAGTTACGTCATTTCGATACGTTCTAACGTTTAAATTACAACAAGTGGCGAGACAATTGTTTCAAGTTAATCGAACGTTCGAGTATAATAATAAAAGGATTCGTTGAATAGTATATTGGTAGATTACACTAAATTTAAGACTTTACTTTAATCGGACAAATTATTTAATTCTAGAAGAATCTAACTAAACATAATGAATTCGTGTAATGAAATATTTGATTAAAGTTTTGACGTATTTTAATTTTTACCAATAATAAATTAATTGCCATAATAATTTAATAATAAGAATGTAATAATTTAATTGTAAGAATGTTATTTTAGTAAATAAATAATATATAAAGGATAGAGTGGTATAATTAAATTTTAAAAATTTGTAATAAAATTATGAGTTGTTACCAAATGACAACAAAAAAATAATTTCTTATTAAACTATTATTGCAATCCCAGTAAGAATTAATAATCTTATTTAATATTTCTAAAAATTGAGTTATAATGAAATTTGATGCTTTTAATGATACGTGATACCTTAAAGAAGAATTAATTATTATTATTATTATTATTATTATTATTATTATTAGTATTTTAGATTGTTTTTAGAATAGATTATTATTTTTACCATTAATCATTTTTATCTTATATAAATTAGAAACAACAACATATGAAATATTGAAACAATCTTCATGAAATCAAAAGTAAATCTTACTTATCGTTTTTCTATTTAAACAGAGGATACTTCCAATTCTCTACTAATAATAAATTAATTGCCATAATTGCTTCTATCGTAACGAAATAATATTCATCGTAATGAATATTATCGATGAAACGACAAATTTCAATGCCCTAGATTATAGACGATAATAGAAACACTGATGAAACTCAAAGGAATAACACATCTGGTAAACTTCAAAATTCCATTACACTCTCTTCCACACCACCACCACCACCACCACCACAACCCCTCCAGAAATATATCAAAAACTGTTTCAACTTTTTAACATTTATCCCAAACTTAGAAAAAATAAAAGTCGATTTGGTACATTGGGGTTAAACGTAGAACGATTTTCAAGAATTTCCAGATGATATCAAAACGTTTAATATTAAAATGACTTGTCCATTAAACAAAATTCTCGTATCCGTTTAAATACGTGGATGTCTGTGTGTGTGCAACTGGCGTATCCGTCACAGTGCAGTAAGTCGTCTTTGTTTTTAGTGCACTAAATGCGCACTAAATGCATCACACGTATATTTCACACACGTATAACTAAAATATCTTTGCACGTATAAGAGACACACCCACACCATACACACACACACACATATACAAAAACACTTATAGAAATATATATAAAAAAAAACACACACACACACATACACAGATAGAACTTCAATATTGAAGTACAAGTATATAGAAACTATTAAAAGTTGTTTTTAAAGAAAAATAATTATTTTTAATCTTTAACACTTAATCCAATTTTGAAATCACACTTCCATACACACAAAAAGAAAATATGTTCAAAGATATGGAAGACGAATGACAATAAAGAAATCCTTCTTGTAACACGAACAGCTCGACGAATGAAACGTCAAGAAACATTAAACCATTTAACTCTCATAGTTTAATCCACTTTAGAATGCATAAGTGCATTTATTAAAGGGCACCTTATCTGTTCTGCTGTTACTTAACGTAGTTGAGGAATAATATTATACTAAACGTTTCCACTAACCACTTTTACTTTCTATACTATTTCTTTATTTTTTTTTTTTATTTCTTAATATCTTTCTTTAGACTTGAGTTTCGCGTTTATTTCGGTGAAAATCGTCTTCTGGACCACGGTCTGAGTCAGACTGCCCTAACGGCGTGCGTCCTGCGCGGGAGAGTTCTTGCACACGGCACGACACGACGCGGAGTTTAATCTCTATTAATAAATACTCTGATATATCTTATGTGTCTGTGTATATATATACATATATATGTGTGTGTGTGTGTGTGTGTGTGTGTGTGTGTAATGCTGGTCCCTAAGGCCGGAATAGAGAGCACGGAACAAAACTGACATGACTGAGAATGATAGTTCAAAGAGTGGGAAAGTTAATCCGTATGAAACAAAATTCAAGATTATTATTAAAGGTATTTAAACAATTATCAATAATTTATTATACCACCTGTTTATTATGTTAATTATATTCTAGTAATATTGATGAGAGATTATTAATGTAAGATTCAACGATAAAAGAAGGTGAAGGTATAAGTGTTGCGAGTATTCTAAGAAGGGAGGAAAAAAAAGGTATCTCCTACTTTAAAGAGGGATTAGTATGATAAGGGAGAATCATGATACACAAGCCCTTTAAGGGGGTTGTTTTTTTCTTTCTTTTTTTTTCTTTTACCATTAGTCATGGGGATTTAATGGTGACGTAATTTCTATGGAAATCGAAAGTTGATGTTACTGTTTTTATTATGTATTTCTTTTAATTTATGTTGTATTGATCGGTTTGTTTATGGTTTGATGAATTCTATTTCTTTTTAATTATATTTGGAATATTTTTATTATCTTTTGAGTATCTTGTAATATTATTGGGTATAGTAATTCAGTTTATTGATATTAAATTAATTTAATAAAAATTTGGGGATAGAAGGGACACACTAATTATTTGAAAGGTGGAATAAACTGATTGAAAATAATGGAGATTGTTTGTAAAAATTACAAAGGTTTGATTATTTTATAAAATGAATATTTAATTTGTTTAAAATATTCTGTAGAATTGCTATATTTAATTATTTATATTAGAAATGAGTTTTATTCTAATTTTGATAAACTTCTTTTTAAATAGAATATTCAATNATACTTTAATGTTAATATTGTAAATAATAATAATTCATATAAAAAAGATGATATATCACATGTTCCACAATCGTCTAAACATGCAAATGCAAATGTAGATTCGCTAGTTGTTATATAAGTGTACAACGACCTTAACACTTATTGATTTTCACCATACAGGTTCTTTGCTAAAGTATCCGAGGACAAAACTAGTTCGTTAACGAGAAACGATAAGAGATTTTTCTTCTTCTTGTTGTTGTTGTATATTTTTTTTTCCTACTTCTCATTTATAATGTTTTATTTTTAATTAACGTTAGTATATTATACTTTCTCAAATGATGTAAAGAAATCTTTACCAATTTACTCCATATAAAAATAAAAATATAAAATAACAATTAAAATTAATTATTTATTAATAAGGTTTATAAATCTTCCTTAATGTGTTTTAGTTCCCATATAAATAATTATTAAAATAATTTCAAGATTTTGTCAGACATGTAAGTGGTAGAAGTTTGTATATCAAGAAACAATACAATACAAATATAGTTCTATCTTTGAATGACTACGTCGTTTATCGATTCGACGTGTACAATAGTTTGAAGAAAAAAAAAATATTAAAAAAAAAAAAACTAATGTTCCCAATAGTCAAAGTAATCGTACGGATGCTTTCTGGCCATTGTAATGACCCTGTTTAGAAGAAGAATACCGTCGATGAGTAAAGATATATTTGTAAATATCGATTTCCAATACACTTGCACCTATATAAAGGGAGAACCACCACCGTCACGATTCTGAATGATGAAAACTTCGTTTAATATTCATTTCTATTCTTTTCTTTTCTTTTATGATTGTTTATAGAAATAAATAAGAATCATTTTAACATTTTAGTTTAAATAATTCTTTTATTCCATATATTATTATTAAATAATTATTATAAAAATTAATAAAAAGAATAAATTTTTCTTCACTTACCAATACGTTCCCCGTTGCTACGACCAATATCCGTTGCCAGAGCCTACAAAAATAATAATATTTCAATATATGATATGGTATTATTAAAATCAAATCTACGATTTGATATTACATGAAAAAAAAAAGATAATTGTTCGAGAAATATTTAATAAAATTACATTTTTTTCGTGCAATGTATATTTTCGAGGTTATACAGGGTGTACGAGTTAGTTATTACGTTTAATACATTTTTTTTTACTCAGAGTTTCATATTGTCCCATATTTTTATATAAAAAAAGAAAATATAATATTCTATTTAATAAAAAATATAGTTGACCTTACAATCTTTTAATTCTTGTTGCAATTTATACAAAAATAAATATAAATATACTGGATGTTCCTTAAAAACACATAGATTTCTATAGGGGGAAGGTTTTTTTGTGGTAAATTTATTTCTGAGATTGTAGAGGGTGCTCAAGTTACATGGATCACCCTGTATATGTAAAATAATATAATTAAATATACACCCTTAAATAATGGGTATTTTATGTAAATCGTATATCATTTATCCATCCCCTATTTCACCCTTCCACCTACCACGATAATCCATTCGTGAATATTTTGAGATATTTTGAGATATTTTGAGATATTTTGATTTTTCTTGTTCGTTTGTTTATTAAAATGAATACCACGTGGCGTCAGTAATTGTAACTCGTCGATGTCTTTCATAGTTTCTTACTTGCAAATCGTTGCTTTATTTTCAGCCGTTTATATACTCGAACCGGGAGGGGTTAGTATTTTTGGACGAATCATAGAGAGAAAGTACATTTCCTCTCTGCTGAGTCAAGAATCACGATTTAGTTTGTTAGAAGGGTTAGTATTAGAAAAAAAGGAGATCCGTTTTTTTATTACAATTTCGTATAAAATAATTGCAAGTAAAATTATGAGATGATTCTTTTTATAAAAATATTATGGGATTATGAATAAAATGATAATGGATATTATAGTGAATTAAAAATTTCATAAAGTTTATATATAAATTAATAATACTAATAAATTATGACGTTCGATTTAGGTCATTTTTCAAAAATGATGTCATATTAACGTCATATTAACGTCATATTAACGTCATATTAACGTCATATTAACGTTTTGTGTTAACTGGGTATATATTGTATAAAAAAAAATTATATTATCAATTTATTCTATTATATTTTATCTAATAAATAATTTTTACATAGATTTATATACCTTCTTTTAAAAAAAAAAATACGATAAATAAAATTGACCTTTTTATACTTTGTTAATAACATATTCTTTAAAGATTATTTTTCTATTTCGAGATTGCATAGTGGTGGTGATTGGACCACGGTAATCCAATGATTCAAATGATTCGTGTACGAAATTTAAGAAACGATATAATCCAAAATTTCCAATAAATTCTTACAATTGCAAAATATTACATTGCAATCTTAATTCATGCAAGATAATTTATAATTTGTAAAAATCTTTTTTTCAAAAAATAATTTCACTTTTCTATATTTGTATTATTATTAAAACTTATATCTCGTTCGTTGTTATTTCTTTTAGACGTTGAATTATAATTAGCTTTAAGAAGGACAAAACATATACCAGGGATAAAACACAGAATGGTTCTCGAGTCATCATCTTCTCTCCCAAGACCGGTAGAGAAGTAACTAAATTGCATAACTTTAAGTGTACTAAGAAAATGAGGCCACGAGATTCTAATAAGCGTAACTATACAACTAACGTTGTAATATTAAAAACATTCTCATATCATTTCTATTCTATTTTACATAGATTTATAGTTGAATAATTTTTTTTTATTATCATCCTAGTTGTTTATTTTATTCTACCAACAAATACAACATTAAAATACTAGATTTATACTGTTATTGATTAAATATTCCTATTTTTATTATATTTCACAAAATTAGGTATCCTTTATTCGATTATGTGAAATAAGGGAAATAAAAATAATATTTTATTGGGTTAGCAACTAAGTTATCGTGGATTTATTTTTTATAGGCAAGGTACTTTGAACGTGTTGATACAAAATAATGTTTTCTTTATTGAAAAAAATTCACAATCACTTAGTTGCCAAGTCAATATACCAATATATTTCAAAATAATTCCAAATGATGAATGAAATAAGCTCGCTCGATAAATTAACCATTAAATAAAATTGTATTTACTGTCATTACTTCAAGGTTTTAAATTTGACTATTTTATTGATTAATTTATTAATTTATTAATTCCAAATTAAATTCTTATCTAATAATATTCTGCCAAGTTGAAGATATCTTACGAATAAAATAGATAAGTTATTGAATTTGTATAAAAAAGTAAAACGAGAAGACTAAGATTAGGAAAAATCAAATTCTAAGGGTTTCCAAGAGTGACATTCTAATCGATAAACGCATATTGCGCGTTATGAATCTAACGATTTTTAATACATCTCTTTTCGACGAAGTACACAATCTTAAAGTTTTCTATAAGGATTGGTAAGGAGAGAGAGAGAGAGAGAGAGAGAGTGGAGTTAACATAGAAACAGAAAAGGATATAGAAATAAATAAACAAATATAAAAAGAATCTTTATCATTTCTTATTTTTTCAATGATTAAAAGATTATCTTCAAAGTAACTGACTGCAAATACATTAAAAGGCGCGCACGTCGGTGACGAGATTAAAGATAACCTTCTCATCGATTTTCAGTCTTCAAGGGTCAACGACGTATTACGTGCATAAAACTAATAAAATGTAATTTTACGAAAAATGTAATCTCCTGAAAAAAAAGTAGACAACAAAAAAATACAATGAAAGAATGATTGAAAAAAAAATACGAGAATGTAGGTATCATGTGGAATTATTTGTAATCTTAATGTTAATATGCTGTACGATTTATGTCATTTTTGAAAAATTACATAAATTGTATGTCATATTAACGTTATGTGTTCACTGTAATACATCTAGCATTAAATCAATAACATTCTACAAGGTTTGATAAATAATAATAATAATAATAATACTTTGTTAAAAAGTCTATAAATAATAATACACAACTATTTATTTCTAATATATTTGAATATATGAATGTTAATATGCAAGAAGGACATGCAGAGATACGCCCACATGATAAACCCAGCAAGTAGAACCAGTCGATATCAGAGAAGGTAAGATGGGAAGGATAGAAAGAGAGGGGAAATATCTTGGTATACTTACGTTCATGTTTCAGATACAGCTGACAGTAGATTCATGAAACACTCACTTCCACGAATTATATGATATTTTGATAACATTTCACAAAGTATTATTAAACACTTTATATAGGATTTAATATTAGTATCATTATTATCATTATTATTATTATTATTATTTCATTATTCACATGATACTGATAGATGTATTGTCACTGGGGATATGCTTTCGAGAACGTGTATTCTCTCTGAGTAACTCTGGAGAGGAGGAGCCCCTCCCAGACTGCAACTACCCTCTGTTTAATACCCAATGCGCATGCTTGGATTTCGGGATTATGTTTCGGCCCACTAAAGAAGGGGTTGCTCGATCATCTTCTTTTTTACGATTATTCTTCAAATGTATATTTATTCAGCCTTAAATTGGTATAGGAAGATTTTACTAGATTTTTCATTGTTTTCGTTTTTTTCTCTTGTTTAACTCTTCAAGATTTTTACCCTTACAAATTTATTGTTTTTTCTAGTAGAAGAGTAATATTCTAGATATTTATTTTAAACAATTTTTGTTTTGTTTCTACACATTTTATTCTAAGAATTAATAATTATACTTTAACTTATATATTTTTTTATATTGAAAATAATGAACACAAGTATTTAATGTTTGTTGGTAATTTATTGATAAATTAATAATAATGATAGTATTTTATTTTTTTCTGTATTACATTTATTTATGTCAATATTAATTATATTTAGTAGATAAAGTTTATGTAATATTTTTATGTATAATATTTTAGGGTTTTATTGATTTTTATTTAACAAAAATATAAATTTCGTTCTTTCAATATAAAAATATCTTAAATGGATAGAATGTGGTATATACATATCATTTATTGTTTTAATTTTACTATTATTTTGATACTCGTACATATTTTTTAATTTTTATATCTTTTCATAAAAGTGGCACGAAATAGTGTCGCGTCTACAAGACGGCTTTATATTGATTTTCCTAGCTTTGATGCTTCGAAACCGGAAGTCCCTACTTCTTCGTATACTTTGATTCTTTTTTAAATCACAAATATAAATATCAGATAGTTATAATTGAAAAGAAAAAAACAAACTATTAGATTTAAAATGTATAAATTTGTTTAAAATATTTTCTCTCTACATATTTAATTAAATTCACTTTTTTAATGAGAATATTTATTATCACACGCGTATATTTAATTTGTTTTCTTTTATTTTTAATTAAAACGATATATTTCTAATAAGAATTAAATAAATAATAATTATTGTTTCTTAGAAAGTAAATATTATTTCACTTTTATTTAAATTTCAAAGAGGTAACGTAAAGTATCGATTAATCGCAATACGGTGCAGCATCGACGCTGATTGGTCGAGAGAATTAACGATCAGTTTTTGAAATATTTGAATTTTGTGCGGGTGTGTATCGATTTCTTCGTCACTAGAAATTCAATTTTGTTCTTTTTTCCCAGTTAAATTTATTAATTTGCAGGTAAGATTGGATAAAAAATTAATATTAAATAACGATTATTTATATTCGATAAGAATAAAATGCAATATACAAGTAATAAAAAAATATTTCTAAAATATGGTATAATATAACCTAAAAAAAAAAAAAGAAACCGGTAACCATTTTACACGGTAATATTTTAATATTACGAATTTTGTATAATTAATTTGTTCTTATATCTTTGATAATAGTTAAAATGATAAATTTCTTATTTAATATGTTTTAATAACAAGGTTCAAATGAAAATTAATTGACAGTGAGATATTCTTTTTATAAATTGTAATATTTATTTCTACCAATACTTTTTATTATTTTATTTCTTTCTTTTTTTTTTGTTGTTTAATTTTCATTTTTGGATACAAAATACATAATTATATAAAAAATATATATAAATTCCCCTACTTCGAATGGTCGTAATAAATTATAATTTTTAATTTATATATTTTAGATATTACATAATAAAAAGTTATTCTTGTGGTATTCTAATAATAGTTTTGAAATATTCATTAGTTTTTTTTTTTCTTTCTTTTCGTTTCTTTTTTGTATTATCTTTTATCTATACGACGGTACACTAATGGTTATTTACAAAGTTTACAAATATATTAAAAACATTGTGCGTGTCTTCTTTCTTAAATATTTAATTATATGAAGCTTATATTTATATAGAAAATGACTTTTAGAGAGAGGAACTGATGTATTCAAATATTACAACTACATGAATATACTGTTGTAATTCTTAATTATAATAAACGTAGACAAATGACAAATATTAATATTATAAATAAATTATCAAGGATTCGCACTTCATTCTCTCTCTCTCTCTTTTCTTTCTTAAACTGTAGTTCTAACCGTCAAGATATAATTATGAATATGTTAAAATTATGTTATAAAGAAATATATATAAGAATTTATTATTTACTCTTTGATGTCATAGTATTTTTAAACATAGATATCCTGTTGTAATAATAATGAAAGTATCTTACCGGAAATTTTGAACTTTGATCTCAAAGAAAGGAATGAATTTATTTTAATTCATATTGATTTAAATAAATCATTTTTTTAATATTAGAATTTAAAAATAGATACGATTATATTATTATTCTTTGAATAAAAGACAAAAAACAATTAGGGAATGTCTTTGTATGAAATTATTGAAGATTAAAAATAAATCTATCATAGAATAGATTTAGGTTTATGTGATTAATAATTTATATGATATTCAAAAGATAATTACTTACATGCTAGATGCGAGGAAATAGAAAAGAAAAGAAAAAAAAAAAGAATATTCTATCGTATCATTGATAATTGTGTTAAGCATATCGCCTATTTTTGGATGTTTTGCGACATTTTTGTCTACCAAATATCGCAATAATACAAATAATTACTGTTGCAATAAGAACCGCTGCAACAATCCATACTGCTTTACTGGTATGTATCTTTGGTTTTTGTTCTTCTTCTTGTTCCAAGTCACTGAAATCAAATGATTTCTCAAAAGGATTAACTGTTACCGAGTCTTTGATATCACTTTTTGGATTATCCATTTGAATGTTAGAAGATGAGTCAACTAGTTTCTTAGATTTCGATAAATCATTTAATTTTTCCACTGTGTATTTCTTTTTTATAGACGATGTAGTAGTTTGAATTTTTGTTGTTGTAGTTGTTGTTGTAGTAGTAGTTGGCATTGTGGTTGGTTCATTAATTTCTTTGATAATCATTCTTTCTATTTCTTCAAGTTCAGTTTCACCATTAGATTGAAAATTACGATCATCCTCTTCTTCATTCATTTCTTCAATGAAAGTTTCTAATGGTGAGAAAAATGATGTAAGAGAATATTTAGATATATCATCTATATTAAAAACTTTATCCAAAGCATCCATCCAACTTTCAGCTGATCCTTGATGAATTAGTTTTCTATGCATATAACAAATTAAATATATTTTAATTTATCTCGTTAAATATATTAATTTATATATGTATTAAATATAAATAATCATAAATTATACATACATTAAATTAGAATTGACCTTTTTTGTATTAATATCGTATCTAACTTCAGTAGATTTCATAATATCTTCATAAATTTGAAATGCAACAAGTATTCCAACAAATTTACTATAATAAAAATATATATATTACAGTAATGTTTTTTTATTATTATTTATTATTATTATTGATAATATTGCAATGTAATACTTACGAAAGATATGGTTTATTACTTGTAATATAATCATCGTTTAAAAATGTTGGTAGTTCAATAGATTTAGGATTACTAATTCCTTCATATTCTGATCTATGTTTATGACAGAAATTAATTATATTTAAGATAATTAAATCATAGATAAGATATATATTTTATTAAATTATATTATATATTAGAACATACCTAAATTTCCACCAAGATTTTATTAATTCTGCTGAATCTGTAATGTTATTTTCTATAGCATTGATTCTCCATAAATCTACAGATATGTAATATGCTAATCGTGGCAACACATCTAATGCAGTAATCATCAAAGAAACAATTTTTTGATCCTCATCACTTACATTATGAATCAAGTGATTACGTTGTAACCATACTGGACTAGCAGATAAAATTCCAAACAATTCAGATACAGCTTCTTCTAAAGCTATTTACAAATATTGTATTATTAATAATATATCTCTTGTTATATTTTTATAAAGTAATTTAATTAAGAATACTATCCTAGGGTATATTAAATACAATTACCAGAATATCTGTTAGCCGTGTTTAGAACTGGAGTACTTTCAACAGACATTTGTTGAAATAGAACCTTTCCAATATTTTTATACGTTAAAAGATAGTTTGCTATAGTTGGTTCAAAACAAGTGGATATTCTAAAATGAAAATACGTGTAATGTTGTTATTAAAATAAAAATACGATTTATGTCATTTATATTATCAATTTTCTTACTGCATTATTCCATATTTGCAAAAATTTATTAGCTTAGGTGGACAATGCTGATTAAATTGACTATTTTTCCAAAACTCTGATTGTGGTACTTGACCTAATAATACACTACCCATATTAGATGCCGCTTTATATAAAGATTTTCCTAATAGTTTCTGTAAAAATTTTTTTTACATAATTTCAATAACAAAAATATTAATGGTTAAAAATATATTTTACCTTTTTCCATAAATTTTTTCTAATATCAAATATTATTTCAGAATATGGTGACATGTCTATAGAAAAAGTACTCCATTCTAATCCTTGTAAAGATCCTGATAAATAATACAATTTTAATAACATTAATATAAATATATGAATTATTATTAAAATGAATAATTTACCAAGTAAATGTGCCGGTATAGTTTCAGTCAAATTAATTCCATATTTTTGAGATAAATGATTTCGAGAAAATTCTATAATATTTTTATGAAGACTCCAAATACCAGTCCATTGTGATTTCATTTGTTCATAACCATTTGGAAATCCTGATAATAATTCCCAATACTCTAGGACACTGTCGATACCTAAAGAATTTAATAATATTCTTAAAATATAAATGATTTATTTAACAATCAATGATTATTAATACACAATTGATATATTTATTCAAATAAAAATAAACCATTTGCTTTTGCAGATTTCTGAGTAAGCAGTAAAACTTTAGAAAAATTTCCAACAAGTGGGCTTAATTCTTCGTGCCAAGATTTCCAAGCATCGTATTTATCCTCATCACGTCCACTATGAGATAGTAATCGGTCAACGTCTGTTAAAGGTAAGAAAATATATTCTTTTTTTAATTAACATTTTTCATTTTAAAAATCATAATAAAATATAATCATCTTAGAACGTACCTTCGCGAGAATAATTTTTCGTTTTACCAATATATTTAATGGATGATCGTAAATTTTCTGCAGTACTTGCAAAATGCACCAACTAAAAATAATATATTAAATAAAAATATTATACATATATAAAGATACTATAATTAATTAATTAAGAATAAGATTTGACCTCTTTGAAATCTTTTTCATCGAGTAAAGCATCACCAGGTTTTTCAATAACATTGTACTTGTATGCAAGTATGGGATTTTCTGATATTATATCCGATATATTGCTAATTTCTTCTTTTTGATTTTGTTTGTATTTCCCATATTGTATTTGTTTTTCTTCCTATAAACAATATTTAATGATCATACATAGAAACAGATTGTCAAGTATGGAAATGGAGCAAATTTCTATTCAATTATTTCCATTTTTTGCTTCATTTCATATTTGATAACTAAATACACATATATTTATTATTTTTAATTATTATATTATTATATATAATAATTTTTGGATGACTTTCAATTTAAAGGAAACATGGGTCGTAATATGGTTTACGTGTAAATGAAAATAATTTCAGTGTGTGGGTTGTATACCACCCATGCGTCATGGAATTTGTTAAATTACTTGTAATTAAAAGAAATTATTCAATTAAATTGAAACTGAAAGATAAAGAATTTATAAGAACTAATTATTTCAAATGATATAAGAAATATTTTGTAACTTTTACTAACCCATATCGTGTAAATTGTTTTATTTGAGAATGAATTGATGAATAACCATTCAGCAGTAGCTGTGTCATTGCAAGCATCCTCGTAACCAAGTTCAGTTAATTCTATTGTTGCTATTGCATGGTCGCTGTATAACGTAGCTA
Source organism: Mischocyttarus mexicanus (assembly GCA_023678845.1). Classification (NCBI taxonomy): domain Eukaryota; kingdom Metazoa; phylum Arthropoda; class Insecta; order Hymenoptera; family Vespidae; genus Mischocyttarus; species Mischocyttarus mexicanus. The sequence continues at coordinate 463,996 of JACGTP010000046.1, read as the reverse complement.
CGGTGTATATGAAAAGATTAACAATGATCCAGGTCCATTTTGGTAGCATCCCTTTGAGCTGTATGGAAAGATTCAAACATTTAATACAATCAAAGATGTTGTGTTCTAATTCGTTTGGTCAACTCAATTCATTTTTCTTTTTTTTACATATTCTTATAGTTTAGGATTTTAAGAATGAGTTCTGATAACGTTAAAGTTAAATTCATGAAAATAATCGAAATGGGAACAACGTACAATATTCTCTCATAAAAAATTCTAAATAATAAAATAAATTATTACATTTAATAATATTCTAGAAACCTTAAAGAATATTCTAAAAATTTGTTTCACATATTTTTTGTAATAACACTAACATTGAAAAAAATCTTTAAATTCTTGCACTCATCTTGCATTCTTAATCCTAATCATTCCTTTTTGTAAAAGTGTTTTTTGTAAAATACAAAAAAGAATCAAACAAGTATAAAAAATAGATTTATAATTTCAAGTAGTGTATCTTTGTTAACGTTGAGATAGAAAGGGTAGATCTTACAAATACGTTTAGTGAAATTATTGGTCCGAGTTTCGACCAGTCGATATTTTAATAGGGATTGATCACAGGGCAAGGATTAATTGAATTAAATCATGAATTAAAAGTAATTTCTTATACTATTGATAGATATAAATTATATTGCAAACAATTCACGAGCCAGGAATTTCTTTGAACAGCAGACACTTCCTTATCCTTTCCTTGAATTTTATCTTCTTTGATAAAACTCGAGTTCTAATATTTTCTTATGAACAAAATAATCAATCTAAATATATTTCTTACACTGTGGTTTTTATTTAATATGGAAATATCGTAAAAGAGAGAGAGAGAGATATATTTAAAGAATTTTTATTATCATAGTTTAGTCATAGTTAATCGTAATTTTAAATGAATCATTGATACGTGTTTAATAACTTATTACAAAAATTTCACGATGACAATGATGATATTTTTTAACTTGTATACAACGTTTAGGTTTTGTTTAACATGTCTTAAAATATTATACAAATTTTTATATCCTCTATAAAATTCATTAGAATACAATCTTTAGTTTAGTTTTATTTCTGATTAGAGTGTTGTATCATGGTTTTATAAATAAATTTCAAAGTATTTATTTAAAAATCTATGGTAAAATGCGTGTGTAAGCAGTAAATGTAATCTTACAGATAAAAAGGGAAAGATTAGAGAGTAAAGAAAAAATAAAAAAGGTTTATTCTAGGATTAACGGGATCTTTTATGGGGAGTGTCTAGAAAATTCTTGAATTGTCATCGTTCATCTCGTGACCCCCCTCCCCCCCCCCCCCCACCTCCACTGTCTCAATCTCACCATTATTTAATTAATTTAATTAATTTAATTAATTATTAGAAAGTAAAATGTAATATTTTTTTTTTTATTCAATTTTTATGAGAGTAACGTGTGTTTGTGTGTGTGTGTGTTATCTACACACACATGTGTACCACATACATTTATGTTACACATAAATTTACATTACACGTTTATTTATTAGCATAATTTTGTTGTATTTATTAAACTAGAAGTAATAGAAATGATTTAATACCATTATTTCTTTTTGTCTTTCATTATTTCAAGTCATGCAGGAAATGTTTATTTGATCGTACAGTTACGTAATTTTATTATTACACTTGTCCTTGTTCTCCACCAACTTGTAACAACTTGTAATTTTATTTTCAAAAACAAGAAATGGAAATGTTAAGAAGAAGAAAATAAAAAGAACATATTTCATACTCGTTTTGAATTATTATTTTTTGTAAATATACTTTGGTAGTATTATTGACTCTTTTGAATTAGTTTTGGTAATAATTTCAGTGGATTTTTTTAAATATAATAAAACTTACAATTAGTATTTATTTTTACAGTAATCTTATATCATTTTCTAATCTTTTATTATATTCAACAACTTTCAATCTATTTTTTTTCCCCCATCTATCCAATTTTTTTTTTTTTAATGAAATAATGGATTTTCTTACAAATATATAATAAATTTTGTATAATTAAATTAATTAAATCGTGGAAACTCATATTTTAATCATTCCTTTTTCTCTTTTTATTTTTTTTCTTTCCTCTTTTCAAATAGAAAATTGCTTGCTCATGTTGGATATTATTAACACAAACTTCAATAATTTAACAAACTGACAAAAAGCTAATGCCAATAGAAATTGTTTTTGCTTCTTGTAAAGGTCAATGGTAAAAAAAAAAAAATAAAAATTAAAAAAAGAATGTTTAATCAGCTTTACACGATCTAATTGATATTCTGCTTGGGGATACGTGACAGATACTCATAATTAAATAAACATAAAGGAAATAAAAATCACAAGAACGAATTCCATTTTAATTCGTAGTAGAGAGAAAGAGGAAAGGTAAAAAAAGTAAGAAGAAAAAAAAAAAGAGAAACAAAATGAAATTAATTAATTATTATTATTATTATTATTCTTATTCCTGTGACATTTTCGTTTGACATTTTAACTCTGTCAATTAATTCCTAAAATTACCTTTTTATTGAATAATATATTTCGAAATTTCCGTTTTTACATTTCAAATTATGGAAATTATTACGATATTTTTAATTTACGATTTGAAACAATTCTTCTTACTACAAATCATTGTAAAAATTTCTAAGCAACAATAATAATAATAAACCTTGCTTTTTTCTTATTGGATTGGCATTTAAATGATTGCGAATTTAGATAAGAAAATACATTCTTTTGTTTTATCAAAGCGTGTTCAAACCACTTTGCCTATAAAAAACAACAACAACAATAACAACAAATCCGCAACCATTTAGTTTCCAATCCGTAAAAAATATTAAATTTTAATTTAAAAAAAAGAATCAGCAATAATTTAGTTGCCAAGCTTGATAAAGAATTAAATTAAAAAACGAATAGAAGAAAATAAAAATGAAATAATGGTAACTTAGAATAAGAATTAGCAATAACTTAGTTGCCAAGCTCCAATAAAAAGTTAAATTAAAAAAAGAATAGAAGGAAATAAAAATTAAATAATGGTAACTTAGAATAAGAATCAGTAATAACTTAGTTGCTAAGTTCGATAAAGAATTAAATTAAAAAAGAATAGAAGGAAATAAAAATGAAATAATGATAAGTTAGAAATTATTAAGATACGAAAAGGGAAAAATGAATGTAGAATAGGGAAAAAATAATAAAATAAAAAAGAAAGAAGCGGATACCGATCCTAAAAATAGAACATTTTGGATGTTAGAGATAGCAGTGGTGGTACGAGGTTAGTAACAAAAATAGAGTCACAGGGTGTTGTTTGCAACTAATAAATTCCATTTAGTTTAATAGTTCTAACGTTCAATGTTAGAACTATCCTATCCCCCCCTCTTGTATATGAATATAAATAATTGTACAGGTGATAATGATTATCATTGATAGATAAGACAAAACATAGAGTTAGTTAAGCAACTATAAACATAAGATTATGTTTGTTGTTGTGTAATAAATATGACAAAAAAAAATTATAGAGAGATAGAGAGAGAGAGAGAGAGAGAATGAATAATCAGTAATAAAATATAATGTTTAAAAAGAAAAAAAAAAAAAAGAAAACATGATTAATTTAAGTATGAAACTCACCTTTGATCGTTGAGCGTTTTAAACGACTCAACGATAAACTGTTGTTTCACTGTGTTCTCTTTCGTCAAATGGCTTCGTTATAATAGTAGAAATAGCAAGATAAAGAAAGAACGAATATGATTAATAAGAATGATATAATCAAAAAGAAAATATTATAAGGAGAATGATAAAAGATAGAAAATTAAAGGATAATATAAGACACTTGTTCTTGTTCACCACTTTAATTTAACAAAGCTTGTTGTTCTTCTTTTGTTAAAGAGGTTATATTATATCTTTGTATTGTTTCAAAGGAAATTAATTTGAACGATTATTAATTGAAACTAGTCGTGTTGTAAGAGAAGTGTTAAGATAAATAAATAATTAGTTGCCACGTTTTCTATTATTTTGTTAACTTTTATCGTCAAAGAAAAAAGGGAGAGAGAAAAATACTATAAATAAGAAATATTAAAGTTGATAATCTGTATGACACACGTTAGGTTTATTTCCTACTATCTAAAACTGTTTGTACAAAGTTCGATAAATTCGAATTTTTAACAACACGCCACACGGTACGCGGCGTCACGATGAGTGAGAACTACTATGGTGGGTATCATTTTCTTACATATTCCGACCATTGAGAATGGAAGTTTTTACAGATTGTATATATTGTGTATAGTTTTGACTTGTTCACCATTTACGCAATCTTTCAATGAATATTCTAACTTTTAGATCAGATTTTATATTATTTAACTGTCATTGGTTAAGGTAGAACTCTTCAATGGTATGATCTACCATCGGTAAGGTAATCAGTAAAGTAGTCGGTAAAATATTGTATTATTATTATTATTATTTATTATTAAGACGTTAATTGCCATGTGGGTCACCGGTGACCGTCATTAAACTTACCAGTGAGGCCATGGGGTCCACCGGTGACCACATGCCCCCCATATTGATTGAAGTATATATAATTTAAACAAATGACAATCGTGGCGTCATGGACAATCCTTGTAAAATTGGCATAGCATTCAACTTGTGTTTAATTAATCATATATTGAATACATTTTTCGATGAAAATTATCTCTATTAGGGTTGTGTTGTATTAGTTTTTAATTAAAGATTATATTTTTGACACAGTTTACTGGTTAAGATGTTAAATACCCAGTTGACGTCACAAAACGTTAATATGACGTTAATATGACGTTAATATGACGTCATTTTAATGTTTTCTGTTAACTAGTTAGGTATTGTCTTAATTGTTAAATTCAATGAATCAATAAAACGATAAGTTGTATCATAAAATATTGATATATTGTATATTAATATATATTTAACAATTTTGGAAATTTCCTTTTAAAAGCTCGATTACAAAATTGTACATAGTTTTTTTTTTTTAATTACGAAATTAAAAGCAGATAATTATTTAATATATTTACATATTAATTTTTGTTCCATATGTTTAAAAAATAAAATAAATGTTATCAATAAGTTTTAAAGTATAATATTTAAAGTATCTTTTATATATATATTTATATATTATTTATTTGAATAGTATTTTTATTAATATAGTATCTTTATTCGTATTTAGAATATTTGGAAATTTAGAATGAATGACATATTAGTTTCAGATAAACAATAAACTATTTGTAAAACTAAGGCTGCTGCATGTGATTTGATATTAGGGTCATTTATATTTCTCGTTGTAATTTCTTAAGTACCAAAAATATTAATTCTATTAACATTAGTTATAAACTTTTCCATAAATTAAAATGGTTGTTGTTAAACAGTATTTGTCCCTTGTTATATTAAAATAATTTTATATCATTTCAACTTCAAATTGGGACAAAACAACATAGTTTTTAATGTGTCAGTGTTTGAAGTTGAAATGGTATAGTTGACTATTTTCCTGATAAATAATATTATTTATTTTTCTAATTACAAATATATATAGAAGCCTATAATTATGAAAATGGTTTAACAAAGTAATATATTTCTTATTACGAGATATTTAATTAACTGCATTTGATTTTGTATTAGAATTTCGTATAATATTGAAACTACAACCACTCATCCAAATGATTTATTTTTGATAATATTCTAAAGATTACATTGAATTAATTTAATTAAAAATAATGTGGTGTGAAATAACAGGTAAATTGATTTTTGTTTGTTTAAATTTTCACTTGAAACACTTTCACAATTATAAGCTCATATCTTAAACACTCAGAACTCATATTAATTAGATTAATGATATGCGTGAGAAGAAAGAAGTCTTTGAATAATATTTAAATAAAAAGAACATTTTCGTATACGCATGTTTATAATTGATTTTGGCACTCTACCTTTTTCAGGGTAAAATATCACACATACACACACACACACACACACAGAGTGGCATAGCTATAAGGAAGCAACTGGAAGCAACGTTTTAGTGGCCTTTCGGATTTTGTAGGAGTCCCATTTAAAAATTTATATTTATTTATTATTTATATATAAAAAATATTAACAAGGAGTCCCCGTAGTTAGGATTTGTTTATGAGTCTAAAAAATCTAATCACGCCACTGAGATCATACACACTTCATATTTAAAATAATTATTTATTTGAAATATGATTCTGTTTTATTAATTCAATCTCACCGATATATCACTTTTCGTATCTACCATTAATAAGGCTTATTATTATTAATATTATTATTTAATAGCATTATGTTCGCGTGTAATTTCTTGTTAACATTGAGGTAGAGTCGATGAAATGACAAACAAGTTCTTATTAAACGTGTTACAATGATAATAAATGCATTTAATCGTAATGCTTTAATATCTATACACAATCTTAATATTTGATTATTAATTTAAATCTTAACCATCATCTCTAAGTAATGATTTCTTTTTCAAAATCAATTAATAAATTCAAAGCTTATGTATTTGAATAATATACAAAAATAAACTTCACATATTTGTTTTTCTTTTTAACAAAAATATGGTAAAAATATTCCTTCTATTTCTAATACAACGATAAAAGATATATTCTCTCTCAAAATTTAATACCAAAAATATATTCTCTAAACGACAATGATCTAACACGTTTAACGTTTAATTAAATAATTAATTTTAATATCCATACATACCATCTTTTTTTATTTTTATATTTATTAGGCTGTCAAGTATGAAATGAAGCAAAAAATGCACATAAATTGAATAGAAAATTTGGTTCATTTCGTATTTGACAATTTAATATTTAAACAATAATTATTGCAAATGTAGAATCAAATAGTTTTTGTTTCCTTCAAAAGAAATCCTTTTTTAGTGTTAAGAAAAAAAGAGAAAAAAAAAGAAAAAAAAAGAGAAGAAACACCTTGAAAGAATTACCTTCTTGATTTTCCTATTGCTTCTCGTCCTACATTTTCTTTCTTGGCCAACTTGAAGAATTAACTTTACTCGAATGAGAGATAAAATTGTCTCGAGTTTCTCGTTTATTTCCTCCCTACGTATATATTATCATCTATCTGTCTTCTTCTACTTCATCTTCATCTTCATCTTCTTCTTCTTCTTCTTCTTATTTCTCCAAGGACAAAACACATTTCATTTTTAAATATTTTAACACCGTAATCGTGGTATAACATTTGTTATCCACAGATCTAAAGCTTTGATATAAGGGAACACGTTACGAAGAGGGTTTTTTTTAATATTTTACAAGGTATTTTATATCAAATTATTTGTTTAAAGTATAATAGAATTATAGTTTATAGACGTTCAGTTTCAAAAGCCATATTATCGACACCGTTCATCGTAGCAACAACACAACAGCTTTCATCCTTCCTTTCACTTGTAGCTAACACTTTCTTTATTTTTTCATCCTGCTCGTCATCATTTGTTTTTATTTTCATTTCTCTTTCCAGTATAATCCGGTCTTTTCGATGTTCCGAGTAAAGCCATCTGATCAAGAACGCATAATAATGATTAATTCTATGCATTTTATGCATCGTTGCGTTTATGCTTCGCGATGCACGACGATTTATTTTTTCCCCTTTTTTTTTGTTTTTTTACTTATATTTTTTTTTCTCTTCTTCTTTACTAGATATTTATTTTTTTCTTATGGATTAGTATTCGATGAATGTTAATATATAAAATAATAATAATAATATATTATAGAATGATAATTGTATTTATATTAGGTTGTCAAGTATGAAGTGAAGCAAAAAATGCATATTATTGAATTGAAATTTGCTCCATTTTTATACTTGACAATCTAATAGAAGGGGTCCCTCTTTTAACACGGTTATATCGAAATTGTGTTATTTGAATCCTTGAAGATAATACAAATCAAGATCAATGTATTCCGTGTTATATCGAAACCGTGTTATACGAAACTTTGAAATAAATTTTAGTCGTTTAAAATCATGTAAGGTCGAATCTGTTTTACAATAATTTGAAATTTAGTAACGCGTTATACGAGGGACAGCCTGTATACTCACAACACTGTACTCGTAATGTATTTCAAGATTTTTATTTATAATTAGAAAAAAAAATGATAAACGAGGAATGATTAAAGTAAATGAGAGATATGAAACGATAAAAAGAGAATGCGTTGTGAAAAAAATAAAGAAAAAATAAATAGATACTTACAAGAAACCGAAAACAGCTGGTATAGTCATGCAACCACCGACGATGAAAAACGCTCCCGGAAATGTGTTCATGGTCGTGGCATAAATAGAACTATACATGGGTCCGTAAACCAATGGCATTAATGATTCGCAAACGCCAAATAGCGAATTAACCTTGCCTGTGAAAATAATTATTAATTAATTCTGTCCAATTAATTATTA
>JACGTP010000046.1:443224-455281 GCA_023678845.1 Mischocyttarus mexicanus | reverse complement strand
TATCAATCTTAAGTAATCTTGATCAATAATAAATTCAAACGTATAGAATAAACCCAATATGAAAATATAATTTAAATTATCCTACAAATAACATATTGAAATAATAATTAAAATAATGTTTGTATCAATCTTAAGTAATCTTGATCAATAATAAATTCAAACGTATAGAATAAACCCAATATGAAATGTAATTTAAATTATTTTATAGATAACATATTGAAATAATATTTAAAATAATTTTTGTATCAACCTTAAGTAATCTTGATCAATAATAATTTAAACGTACTATAAACCCAATTCAATAATATTCTCTCTTTCTTGTAATTTTCTTTCTCATAAAATTAGATTTTTTTTTATCGACAAGTATGGAACTCGGTTATTTAGGTCTTCATAAGTGTCTACAATTTAAAGAATACAATAGAGGTATTTAAGATAATTTTAACATCCGACTCGATAATTACTTTTCCACGTGATTTTCTTTGATGAAATTGTAATTGCATACGAGTTTCATAATCTCTCAAGTATTCTCGATTATAGGATATTTTCTATTATGAATAATTTCATATATATATATATAAAATATAATTTTTTTTTACAAATAAATACAAGATAAGTAGATAAATAGATAAATAATTGTCAATCAGTTAAATCTATAATCAAAAAATTGATCATCAATCTTCCAACGAACAATTTGTAATATTTTGACATGCGAATTTCTCTTAAAATCATACTTTTTAAAAGATTATTACCACGATCACAATAAAACGATGATCAATTTACTTGAAATAAAAATCTATTATATTAGATTGCCAAATATAAAATGGAGCAAATTCTTAATTCAATTATATGCATTTTTTGCTTCATTTCATATTTGACAGCCTAATAATATTATCCCAGTGTACGTATTATACGTTTGGTTTATTAAAACTTATTTCTTGAAATTTATTATTCGAAATAACGATTACGTTATTTTATTATTTTATACGAACTGTGTATAAATACAAATTCTTTTTAATGATAAACAGTATTGAAAATGATAGTTGCATTAATTATTATCGTAAAAATAATGTACCTTACTTTCACTAGATACTTTCTCATAACCAATAGACAGATAGTCGTGCAACCTACAACTGGGAATAGTATAAAATTACAGCAACGTGTGCATATATATATACCTGACGCTATTAAAAATGATTGCACGTAAAATATACATCTATGCAAAGTTTGATTTTAATTATCTTGAGCTGTAAAAAAAAGATTTACGAACTATCTTGAAAAAGAAACACCCTATAAAAAATGATATTACGAAAAAATATTTATTCCTATGATATAACAGGTTACTCAATAAATTCTAGGCCTGACACATATACCAATGAAAAATAAAAATATAAATTGTTTAATTTGAAGATAATTAATAATTCTTAGATATTTCCCTTTAGATAAATTGTATTTATTTAACAGTTAAGATAAATTATTCTTTAACGTAGTATATAACTTTCTTTAAAGGAAAGTTATTGATTAACAGAATGAATGTGTTTATCTATAAAAGATTGATGCTAATTCAATTCACAAAACGATCATTTACTCTCGAGTTAAATGCCAAGATGATATTCTTTTCTTGTATCCAAATAACTTTCTAAAATAAAATATAATAAAAGTAAGAGTTCTGATACTTTTACAGAAGAAGATTTCAACGACTCGATTATAATTATAATATTATAAATAATTATAAATTAATATAATGTTAATATAATATTATAATTATAGTTTATTAAATATATTTTCTAAAACCACGCATACTGTGCATATTTTTGTCGCGTGCTTCCATTCAATGACAACACTTCAACGTATTAGACTCCCAAAACGAAATGATTAAACATTGATTATAATTGTAACACGAGATAATCAATCAATCATAAGAAATAATATATAAATAGCTATATACATTACACCATAGAATAAAAAGTAAAAAAAAAAAATGAGACTCACCATACAACGGTCCAATGACTACCATCACAATGACCATCAACATGATGACCCTCTTCTGTCTATTATTAGCGCCCTTTTTGAATGCAACGCTGAAGGTCTCTTCGATATGCTTCAATGAAAAGAAGTCCTTGGCTGATGCAAAAAAAGACATCTTCTTCTCCGGAAGTTTTTCTTTCTCAATAGCTTTAGGTGGCCTTGGGGGTTCTTTAATAACGACCAGTCCGTACACGAAACTCATGACATAACACACCATAGAAATACTGAAGACACCATAGAAACCAAGCTTCATATACAAAACACCGGAAAGGGCCATACCGATTGGTACACCAAGCGAAAAGAAAACATTAGCCGCTCCTATTCTTAGTGTCCTTGATTCTACCGAAGTTATGTCTGCGATGTAACTGAATACACCCATGAACATAGTGAACCAACCACCGGCCAAAGAAGGCCATAATGCTTCTAAAACTCCAGTAGCTTCCATAGGTAATTCGTAAAACCAATAAGTGCATGCTATTAAACTGACACTGCTTAGAAATTCTCCTACTATTGGCAAAAGCATACATGGTTTTCTATAACCAGTTTTATCGCTCCAAGCACCCATAAATAAAATCAATAAAATTGGTAAACCACTTTGCAATGCTGTCTTCCACGTTTGCATACCGGCTACCAATTGTTGCACAGCCGTTTCTTCTGTCTCCAATCCAGTAGTATTTCTTGCTGCTAAATTCGTACAAATCTCATCCGAATAAGCTAAATTAACTCTGCACGCTTTTTCTAAATTCAGATTTTGGGTAGCCAGTGACGCTAACATACTTGGTATAACATAACACGCTATCATTGGTTCAACTGTTATGTTACTTGTTAATAGTGTCCACTTTTGACGTAAGCTCATAGATTTCCATGGTATTGTAACTTCTTCTTTCATATTTTTCACTGGTTCTATCTTTTTTTCTGGATTACCTATTGGTACTGTCGTAGTCGTCGTTGTTGTTGTCATTGTTGTTGTTGTTGTTGCTGTTGTATTCGCCATCTCGGAAAAGAGATGGCTCCAATTGACAATTATTTAACAAACAACACACGTAAAGTATCGTTTATCCTTTGATAATTTTTATTTGATAATTATTTCAATGTGTTATAAAATAAGATTGGGTGTAATTATTCAGCTTGATGGGTAATGTAACGCAGTGTACTCTGTTGAACAAAAATAATAGTATACCATATGTTAAATGTAGATATGTGTGTAGATATGTGTGTAGATAGGCGTTATGTTAATGTAAAACACAAGATCGATGATGATACATTTAATAGTGGTAGTACTGGATATAAACCTAACTCACGTTTAAATACATACACTCTAAAATACGTTTTGTACAGGGTAGTCTAGGTGCCTGCAGTGATACGAGTCAATAATAATTGCTCATTCCAAGATAAAATCCCCCTTTAGAATCGATGGTTTAATTTAAGGAACGAAAATTGTTACAATGTTACAACCATTTTTTCTTCTTTCTTTTATCTTATGATTCATCTATGGTTTAATACTTTTTTTTGGTTTCATATAAATCAAATATATAAATGAAATGGAAGGAGTAGATCGTTTTACAAGTTTCTACCTTTTTCTTTCGTATTTTAAAAGTAAAATAATTTTAATAAAAATAATACATTTAATGTAAGCTTATAATATTTGTTCTTGTAAAATTTAATTTAAAAAAATTGGAAGCAACTTATGAGACGATCTGATATGTGCATACACAAAAAATAAAATGAAACAGAGATGAGAATAAAGCAAACAATAAATTTCTTATTGGATTTGAATGAAATAAATGTTAATAATTATACAAATGATTAATATCGTGGATACGTGTTTTATTTTATAAACATTAGATGCATATATTTGAAAATAAATAAATAATTAATTTCTTTTTACCAGAATACGAGATCATCGGTTCCTTTATAAGGCCAAGTATACAGGAAACATCGTGTTGAAAGTTCGTGACAACTTGTCATCAAACTCATCATCCAAACTTGATTAGAAGAGAAGAAAAAAATTTACAAAAGAAATTAAAACAAAGATGAAGATTATAAGTTAAACTAAAACTATTGTTCTTGTTATTAGATTAAAAAAAAAATAAATAAATAAACTAAATCAAAACTTTAACCAAATTATAATTTGATGAATCTATACACACACATATATATATATTTTATATATGTATATATACGTAATTAATATATTTATATAATAAAAATATTGATAAAAAGAAAAAAAGAAGGTGAGAAAAGTATTCGTCAATTGAGTTTACTTTGATTATCGGAAAAGTATCTCGTCAATTTATTCGAGACACCGGTCCGCGAGATACACCGTTCGCGTTGCTACTTCTGGCTAATGCTCCATTGTAAATCGTGATACGCGTGTTGGCTCCTTCCCTCCATCTTCCTCCTCCCCTCCTCCTCATCCTCCTCATCGTTCACCACCACCACAACCACCCACCACCACCACCACCACCACCACCACCACCATGATTATTAGATTACCACTACTACTACTACCACCACCCAATATCACTTCTCACTCTCTGTTTGAATCTCTTTCTCTCTCTGTTTCTCTTTTACTTGTCCATCATCGAATGATTTCCTTCTTCTTTCTCCTCAACCTCATCCACCTCCTCCTCTTCTTCTTCTTCTTCTTTCAACCTTATGTTCTTTTCCCCTCTTTGATGTTGAAGAGAGTTGCCCTCGAGTACATCCACCCAGTCTGTCCATAATCTAAACGTTTCTCAGTGGTTTGTCAAGTAACATCTCATCTTACTGAAGTTATACTTTTACTATAATAAAATAAATATAATTGTAATAAAATAAATATAACTTTTACTATAATAAATAATAAATATAATTTGTTCTTCTTATTCTTAGATAACAGTTCGATGATGCAGATGATAACAGCAACAAAGGTAGACGTGATTTTTTGCGTGGCTGGGTTTAACTAATTTTTCTTGGAAGATTGGGGGAGTTTAGGTAACACATTCGAAACATTACCGTAATTGAAATTTTACAGTGACGGTATTATTTATTTCAAGATTACCGTGAACGTTCTGAAATTCGTCTTGCACTTGCCTTGACAATTACAACACAACAACAACAACACAACATTACGAGTGACAAGAATAAAATTAATACGATTAAAAATGTTTCCTTCATTCTCTTTCAATGTCGATAGACTTTTTTATTCGAGTCAGGGTCAAGGTCTAAATGGTCCCTATAAAAATACAAGGTCACTTATAGTAACGAGTACACTTGTCCTCGATAAAAAACCCTTAGAATGGTTACTTTTTTTAATATTAATTTCATTTAAGATTATTTTATTTATCACACGAAGTATCGTCAAAATTTAACCCATCGTTTTATGCGATCTGTTAAAATAAAAAAAAATGTATTATAAATGTTATGAATTATTTTAATTTACTAATAAAATAAAATACAATATTTTGTTTATTATAAAATTCTATTAGATGATAGGACGATATTTAAAATAATTATTAATAATTATTTAATACTAACAATTACCAAGTATCATGAATTGTTTTTTATATATTTTAATATGTATTCGTATTATGTGATTAGGTTTATAAAAAATTTCAAATACATCGAACAATTATTTTCTAATAGTTTTAATAGAATATATACACATAAATCTATTTATTAATATTATCTTAATATTAAGAAACAAAAAATAAAAATCAATTAGAAATAGAAAACAGCTGCTTGAAAAGTAGGTCACCGGTAAGAGAAAAGTAGGTCAATAGTAGAAAAGTAGGTCAACTATACAAAAGAAACATTGGTACTGTTTACATCTTTCGGTAAATTCTAGGAAATTCGTTGTATATGGAATTCACAGAAAAATATTCCTTAACTATTGGCTTAGTTGAGTGTTCAATCTTTCGTTTATGTTCGTTTCTTTCCGTCACTCTTCGGCCGATGTCAACAACCGAACATTGTCATTTCGTCGATAGATTTTTTATTGACCTTCGGGTATGTTCGGTACCTGTCGATTATATTCGTGCCTACTTTTCATAAATAATCGATAGTCTTCTTCGATCGTCGGAAGGAATAGCAAGGATTTTAGTTAAAGTATATAATTTATTTCTCGTCTCGTATACGCCTGTGCGCGTGCGCGTATTTTTCCTATGCAAGTGAAATGCATATGATGGTATTAATAATATGTATTTATTATTATAACTTAATATGTTTTAAGGTATATGTTTTTTTTTATATATACATTTGTGTGTGTGTGTAAAACAATGTTAAATAGTATTAATTTTATAATGATTAATAATTATAATTATCTCTTTAATATTTTGTCTTTTTCTTTCCTCTTCTTTCCTTGTCATTTTTATGACAAATCATTCTCATTCCCTAATATGTTTTATAACATTAACCAAATTAATCTTTTCTATTTAAATAAAAAATCTTACACGTAAAACAACGTTAATTAGAATTAATTTTCTAACGATTGATAATTATGATTGTATTTTTTGTTCTCTCTCTCTCTTTCGTTGTAATTTTTTATGACAAATCGTTCTTACTTCCGAATATGTTTTATTATTAAACGATAAAAAGAAAAGATAAGAAAGAGAAATAATAATACAAAATAGTAGCAGTTGAACAAATTGATAATAATTGTTAAGTTTGTTTTATTACAAAATAATAATACTGTCATAAAAGAGAGAGAGAGAGAAAGAAAACTTAAAAATAACATTTTGATTAGCTTTAGTCTCTGCACCGTTTATTTCGACATTTGAAAATCAAGCATTTATTATTATTATTATTCCTTTTCTTTTCTTTTTTATCCTATTTCATTTTATAATACCAATTATACAAATCTCTGTTATTATTCTTTGGAACTAATAAGTCTATTAACAAACAACCAGTTCCTTACAATACAATAGTTTAATCAAAATCACCTTGAAAACTGAATGCAATTATGGATTACTTAGATTCTTGACTATGCTTATGTCAGATCCTTCTAACGATTATGTTCCTATTTATTTTTCTTCTTCTACTTTTTTAAATTTATTTCTTTCCTTTTTCTCCATTTGTTTAATATACATTTTTAGTTTAACCCTGTATTACTGGTCATATAGGATCCAGTGGACCCCAGACAAACTTAAGGGCTATTTTGAGTTGAGAATAATTTTTCTAATTTAGATTTGTTAGGCCATTTGTAGTTGTTTGAACTTTAAACAACAGATTTCAACAGGTCACTGATATCTCTACGGGGTCAGTTGACTTGCACAGTTCAATAAGTGTGTTTAAAATAAATCTTACACACGTTCAAATCATTGAGTAAAAAGGTTGTATGTGTATTAGATTGATACGTTTTTAAAATTCAATTTGATCAATGAATCGAAATAATGGGGTTTTCCAGTAGTTGGGTTGGAGAACAATAATATCGTACGAACATCACAAATACATTGATACACACACACACACACACATATATATATTAGGTATATCTCTACCAGTCGGCCCTGGCTCTTAAAATTGATTGTATGACGTCGTCAAGTGAGTAATGCTTGTAAAATATTTGATTCAGTCCTATAACAGTTCTGTTGTGTTGTGAAGTTTAGACGGTGTACCCGATCTTTCGTCAAGTCCTACCACTAATAAATTGCATATATATTACGATGCAGTTGGTGCACATTGTCGGAATGGAATATGGTTTTATATTAGACTAACACACCGATCCTATCAAAATTAAGGTACTCATTTTTCTTATAAATATTCAATAGTGTCGGTATTACACACATATATATATAAAGTTGTCAAGTATGAAGTGGATATAATTTAATTATCTATTTTTATTTATATATTTTAAGTTAAACATATATTTAATGACATCAATTTCTGCATATCATTATGTCGATGATAATAATCGACTATTTCTGGTCTTCTCTTAGCGTTATCTAATAAGAGAGCATAGAAATCACCGAATTAAGATCTCATGCAAGAAACCAAATATATATAATTCATTCGCAATGCAGGGTGATACCCTAACTTTTAGTTGCGTTAAAAATAAAAAAACAGGAGGTTTTTAGTCGGTAGGCGGTCCGTACTGGGACCGATTTATCCAGGATTAATTTCCTGGATAAGACGGAATCCTGGACGGACTGAATCCGACACTACCCCAGGAAATCGGGCCTGGGGTGTCTATGAAGATTTTCCTCCTGTCGTAAAAAAAAAAAAAAAAAAAAAACATCGAGTTGCTATACACCTTTTCAGACATTTCGAGAGAACACTGAAGATTTCCCGGAGAATTTAGGGTAAGTAAAACAAATTTCTAATGTATGAAATGGAGCAGAACACTTGCTCCATACTATATATATATACTATATATATATATATATACTATATATAGTATATATATAGTATAGATATAGTATACATATATATATATATAGTATATATATATATACTATATAGTATATATATATAGTATATATATAGTATATATAGTAAATAGTATATATAGTATATAGTATATATACATATAGTATATGTATATATATATATATATATATATATATATATGTATGTATATGACGTTCCTCTGATAGATAAAATCTTTTTATAAAACAAATGTTCAAGATAACAATACAGTCAGTTGATTTTCTTAAGCTTTTAATTACCTTTATACAAGTAATAAATATATTTATATACAAATAATCCCTCCTCTGACACGGTAGATACGTTCCTAGAAAATTCTGTACTCTGTGAAACCATGTTGTATAAGACCCAGAATCAATACAAAAAGAGGGATTACACTCTATCTTTAAAACTGTACTGTATATTGTCAAAGTACACTACTGTACAAAGATTTGTGCAATTTCTTTATCATGTTAGGATTAAACCTTGTTATAAGATGCACGTGTTGTAGGAGGGCTACCTGTATATACGATCAATGATATTTTAAGATATCAATGAAGTGCAAGTACTTCGTAATCCTTGAATGATAATTCTTCACCGTCGAATGGAATGTAAAGGCAACCGTGACTAGGTTGTACCTGTTTTAAAAGAAAAATCAAAACGATTGAATTAATTATTCTATTCATTGAAATATATTTAATGTATTGGATTGGTGTAAAATAAAATATCGGATTTTTAGTTACAATTCAATAGGATAATCCGACATATATTTACCACCAAGTTATTATATATATTTTTTGATATTGTTTTTGATTTTAGATACATCACCTTGCCAACAGTTTGAGAACCATTATGAAGAACACGACCGATGTACAATGTTTCACCGTCGCGTGTTTCACCACCTGGGACTGCATCTGCTGGAATTGATCCGTTATTGCAAAATTCCCATACGTATTCGCTTTGGCATAATACCTAAATATCATAAATATGTAATAATTAATATAACTTTATTTAAATAAATCCTTTTTCTATGATATTTTTCATACTTTGTTATTTTTTTTCTATTTTTATATAAATTTACAACCCTGGTAATCATTAATCCTTAATAATCATAAAATCCCTTCTTTTAATTTATTATTTATTTATTATATTATTTATATATATATATACTATATATACTATTTACTGTATATACTATTTACTATATATACTATATACTATATATACTATTTACTATATATACTATATACTATATATACTATTTACTATATATACTATATACTATATATATATATACTATATACTATATACTATATATATATATACTATATACTATATACTATATATACTATATACTATATATACTATATACTATATATATATATACTATATACTATATACTATATATAATATTATATTATATTATATATATAATTAATATATTATAAATAATAATATATAATTAATAATATTATTTATGTAATATTATTTATATATTAATAATATATAATTAATAATATTATTTATATATTATTATTTATATTAAGAAGTTGGTTTTTTTAAACCTTTAGTTTTCAATTAAACGTGCATGACTAATTCCCTGATATTTACCTTGATGTATTCAAAAGAAAAAGTAACACACATCAGTATTATATCATTTGTTTTCTTGGTAATATTTGATAAGATTACGAGATGGTCACGAAATTCAATCGATACTTATCAATGATAATACTAATCGTTAACAAAAATCTAACTCGTTACACTAATTATATAATATTATACATAAATATATTATTCAAATTTCAAGGATTAAAATAAGAAAACAACTGTAGTAGGAAGAATAATCATAGATCAAAAATTAACACCGATGAACTAACTTCAACAAATGTAATTTGATTATTATTAAAAAACAAATACCAGATGATATTAATGTTTTTACCTCGAAATCATATTTGGGATGTTCCTCGCCATTGTAACAAACGTAAGCAACATTTTTTTCAGGGATTACTTTAGCTGGAATCAAGTCACCTTCGTGATAAGCTTTACCAACATATATGGTACTACCGTCTACATCACGTCCAGCAACAACAGCTGTTTCTGGTACCGATGATCCGGCCGATCGAGAAACCCATCTGTATGCTGAAATTATTGTAATAATATTTTTCATTAATTTCTTTTAATATTTATAATAATGTCCAGTATGAAATGAAGCAAAAAATGTACGTAATTCAATTGAAATATGCTCCATTTCAAACATGACAACCTAATAATTTATTTATATTAACATACAATGTTACTATTATTATCAAAGATTACTAAATTAATTTTTTGTTAAATGCACTTGTTTATATCTCATTAATAATATTTGAATAATAATTTATACTAACTTGCAATGTTACCATTATCAAAATTTATTACTACGAAATTAATTTCTTAAATGTACATTTTTTAATTATTTTCTTTACTTAATATGTTAAACATTATTTAAGTATTAAATATATTATATTTTTAAGAACAAATTCAAAAGAAATATCTGATTTTGTATTTTTTGTATTTTTTACCTGGCATTTTGGAATATGGCACACGTACTTGTTGAAATTATAACAGAGAATGATTTTCAGTATCGTATAACTCGTCTAAAGAGATTAAAAAAATGTCTGTAATCTTATCACTATCTCTAACAACTTGTTTGAGTTACTTTTAAACGAATCCAGATAATATTCTTCGAATGGGAGGAGTGTGTGTGGTGTGCTATACACATCGATAATATTGATATCTCCTTTTTTTTAATACCTCTATGTGTAAAAACGTTTTCTTTTTTTAGAATAGAATAAACTACTCTTGGATAGAGATTGTTTAGTTAACACGTCATTTATCGTAAAGTGTTTCTCTGTTCTATCTAAACTAGAAGTTGGTCAAATTATCAAGCTTTGCCATAATCTAGAATAAGCTGATAGATTGATCATTATTATAAAAAATAAATTATACAAGATATGCAACTTTTGTATAATAAATTTTTACCTAGAACATAAATTTTACAAGTTTTAATACATGTTACTTGGTATTATCCTGTTAAAGATAAACAAAATTTAATTTATTTAAATACTAGTAATGAATTAATATCATTTTTAATACATAAAGTATTTCTATAAATTGTTTTATGAATAATATTAGATGTAAGAAAATTATTTATTAATATATTATAAAAATAAAACTTATTATATAAATAATTGTTATTATAAATCACGAAATAAGAATATAAATTTCTAATTGTTTCTAATTTTTAATAAAAATATTATTATTATTATTATTATTTAGGTTCTCGATATTTTTATATTGTTTTATTAACTCTAATAAAAATATATAATTTATTTAATGAGACAGCCTTGAATGAAAATTTTGACGTTTTTTTAATTTTCTGTTGAAATCCACGTATTCCGGTGGATAAGATGATTTTCTAGCGAAGCAAAATTGAGAAAATTGTAACAGGATTACATGATGATATAGGAGGTATAGGAAGTATTTCGGTTTTAGTACCAAATTATCACCGCTAGATGGCACCAGTTATAGTTTAGTCGGTAAAAGGTAATGTCGGTAACAGAGTACAGTCGGTAAAAGAGTACAGTCGGTAAATGGTAACGTCGGTAA
>JACGTP010000046.1:351534-434198 GCA_023678845.1 Mischocyttarus mexicanus | reverse complement strand
AACTTTCTTAATGTGTGTTCTTCAACAAAATTGTCCCCCCTTTGAAATGTGTACGTTTCAAGAAAATATTTCTAACTCTCTTTTAATACTTGTTTATTTCTTATCATTTTAAAGGTAATCCCCAGTGACTTATATAGAAGTGTACTAAGAAATTTCTTGACCAAACAACCCAACAGCAATGTAACGAGTTCATTGACGTATCCTCCCACGGTTACAGTTCAAACAACTTCCTAAGCTGACGTGTTTTCTGTTCCTTTTTATGTCGACTATTATCTTGTAACGGTATCAAGAAACACGACAATAAGGTGTATTTCGTTTCATTTCTATTCTTATGAAAAAATGATGGGAAGAAAAAATCTACTTGAATTTGCAACATTATTGAAAGGAAAATAAGAATAAACAAAAAATATAAGTGAGAGAGAGAGAGAAATATTGAACGACGAAGAAAAAGGATTGGCATAAACGGTATAATATATTTTCTATGACTAAGTTATTGGATATTTATTAAACATATATTCAGTGACGAATCAAATTCAAATAATAAAAATAATTAAACGTTAAAAATATCTTTTATAACTGAAACCTTTAAATTCCTATCAAAGTTGTTAATAAAATATTTCATAAACATGAAACATTAATAAAAATTTATTTTCAATAAAAAACATCGTAGTTTTTCTTCAGAACTCTACTGAAAAGAAATTTAAATACCTCCAAAATTCTACACAGCAAAAATTTCATTACCCTCAATCTCGAATTAGAAAAATAAACAAACTATAAATGATTTTCAAATTAAATTCCTATTTAAAGTTTTCTTAACAAACATTTCTCTCATAATCATAAAGAAATAATGAAAATTTATTTAAAAATAAAAACGTATATCAAAATTATAATATTTTCTCAGAACAATGATTAAAATGTTAAAACCTCCAAGTATTTTGATATTCCAGGGCCCCTGCTACGTGGATTACCTTGGTCTGCTTACCGGTTAATCCGTCACTGCATATACTGCATATACATACATACTATGTTATGTGGCTACATAATACGTATAATCGGCATAAAGCAGAGCATGCAACTAGAACGCAATATGAGATTCACCAAGCAGCCAATCCATTTAAGGTCCTACGACCGTGAACAGAAATCAAGAGGCGTGACAAGGACGAAAGATACTATTAAAGTATGCCGACTGATAAATATAACATATATATATATATATATATATATAATCACTCACATACCATTAACTATTATTGTTATTAGACTTGTCAAGTATGAAATGGAGCAAAAAATGCACATAATTGAATTGAAATTTGCTTGTCTAGTATGAAATGAAGCAAAAAATGCATATAATTGAATTGAAATTTGCTCCATTTCATATTTGACAAACTAAATATTTATATTATTTTTCTAACAATTATTGCATTGAATTGCATTGAATTGCATTGCATTGCATTACTCATTGGTAATATCTCGATATTTAATCTTAAATCAATTGTATTGTTTCTAATTGTTGTTGTTGTTGTTGTTGTTTAATTTTTGTTTACTCGAGCTTGTGATTTCTTTTTGAATTAACCATAAGATATACAGGAATACAAGAAGTTAGATTCCCATATAAGATACCATATATACGTAATCTCCCTTCTATTTAGGATAACGCGTGGGTTTGACCAAGACCGTTGTAATTCCACTCATACGCTCCATATTAAGAGATACCGGACCTAGCAAGTTAACAGGTAAGGGCAGACACATCAACAAGGATTTTTTTTTCATCCTTAAATATTATCCTTGATATCCCTTTTTTTTTTTGAAATTGTTAAGAACAAAAATCTTGCTATGTTCGTGACTTGTACAATAATCTTGTAACTTGTATGAATAAACTGTAATTAGGTTACTATAAGCATAATGATTTTATTGATCTGTATTAGGTCAATCAAATTTTGGTATTGGATCTTTTACGATGATTTGATTATACCCAAATAGTTAAATATCTATTTCAGATGATATAATTTTGTATTTTACTTATATTAGCTATTTAATTATTTTTAAAAATAAGAACAATCAGAAATATGCAATATCTGTACAGACAAAAATAATTCTTAGTGTTCACCGTGTATATAATATATATTAAAAAAATGAAAAGTAGATGGAGAAATTTGATTATCATGATTCATCCAAGACGTTCTATCTCATTTACATGCATACGACCAATTTTCATAGACATCAAGAAGAAGAAGGGGGGAAGAAAGGGGGGAAGAAGAGTAAAAAGAAAACAAAAAAGGAGAAAAATTATGCGAGTTTCCGAAAGTTAAAGAACAACGAGACATAGAAGAAGAAGTAAAATAAGAAGAATAAGAAGAAGAAGACTCGTTCTGTTCACGAAAGAGAAATTTACCTGAGATTCACGATACACAAACAAACAAACAACCACACGCACTCACTCACACATATATACACACATGCATAGAAAATATGTAGAACGAAGTTTTGATGTTGAACGAGTTAGTATAATTTTTCAAATTGGACGACATTCTTTCAACGATTTCAATGTTAAGACATTTTTATTATCTCCAGCGTGAAAAAAAAACCCATTTCTTGGACAACCTAATACTTTATTTTATAAAAACTCTGCAGTAAAAGTACACATGGAAATTCTTGTTGAAACTTTACGGTGACAAAGATTCCTTTCGGTCTATTAAAAATAATGATTTTGAAGAACTTGAGGATAAGGAACGTTCCAATGCAACGACAAAGTTTCAAGACGAACGATTAAAGGAATTGTTTAATAGAGACCTATATCAGCAGAGTTTTGAAAAATATTACAAGTGGATGGTATCGACAATTTGGAAACGTTTAAAAGCGTTTTAGGGGGAAAACTTATTCGAGGTTTTAAGTTGTCAAATATGAAATGGAGCAAAAAATGCATACAATCAAATTGAAATTTGTTCCATTTCATATTTGACAGTCTGCATTATATGCATTAACGTATATAATATATTATATATAATATATTATTTATATTATATGTGTGTATGTAAAACGTGAGAGATATATTATGGAGACACTTTAAATAATTCTACAACGTTGTGTAAATTAATGAAAAAAAAGAAAGAACAGAAAAGAAAAGTATAGATGATTGTCACGTATAATTCATATGAACGACCTTCCCATAATTACATAAAACTCAATTGTTATTCCCCGTACGTAGGGTTAATTATTCTTCGCACCTTTTATATTCCAACACCATTCTTGCTGAAGGAATGGAGGGAGTGAAAGAAGGGGGTGGAGTGGGAAGGGGTTTACTTTGTTATTTGTAAACTATTCTCTACTAGGTATTCAATCAACGTGATTGGTTACAACAACACGAATGACTACTCCTCTAATTTCTATTTTATTTTATTATTTTTGTATTGTTCACTATTATCGAACATACTGTCACGTTCGTGGTATCGTAATGTCATTATTGTCGTATGACTGTCATTAGTCATGCTTCATCTTTGAAAGCACATGTCACATACTTCTATGAATGTATACTACTTGTCTATGTGTGTGTATGTGTGTGTATGTGTGTGTATGTGTGTGTGTGTGTGTATGTATTTGGATGATGTTAGGTATTTGCTCGCCTAATGCATTAGAAGAAGAAGAAGAAAAAAAAAGATGACTCATATCGAGATTACTAATCGTAAGAATCTGTCATACGATTCGAATAGTAATAAATACAAATTTACTGATGATATTCAATATTTGATTAATTGAAATACTAGAAGGAAAAGAAGATGAATAATAATTAATAATTAATAATAATAATAATAATAAATTTAAGGACCTACCGTTAAGACAATCGATTTGATCAAATCACGAGCATGCATGATAAATAAATTCTCTTTCGTAGATGTGTTATTTATTTATTTATTTATTTATTTATTTATTTATATTATTTTGTTCCTTCTTGAAATTTTATATTCGATATTTTTCAAATAATATCTCCGATAAAGAATCCTTTTATCAATGGGTCGTTCGTTCGAGTCAATTGGTCACCCCCTTTTTCCTTTAGTTTCCTTCCTTGTAATATTATTTGTCACCACATTTGTCGATTAACTATGTTACACCCTCGAGTTGTAAATAATTTCATATATCATCTGTAGTATCGCATTGTTGTTAATAATATTTGTAATATCATATCGCGAAATTCGTAAAAGTAAGAAGAAGAAGAAGATGAAGAAGAGGAAGAGGAAGAAAACAAATGTGGATTATTTGATTAAATGAATTTCAACTGGTCTTTTCCCCATCCACTTGGTTTTATTAATTAATTAAAAAATGAGAAAGGATTGATTAGTCGAAATTAGAGGGGATAAGTCAAAGTCAAGTGAGAAAAGAACAAAAATATGATGGTGAAATTGAAAATAATGGAAAATAGAACAGAGTGGTTTCGGTCGAAGCGTGCTGTTAGGACGCGATACGGTGACTGAGAAACTAACCAAGACTCTCGCAATTTTCAGAGCTATCGTCAAGTTCCGAGGACCTCTACCGTTCTTTCTTTCTTTCTTTCCTTCCTTCGAGATCACCATCCACCCCCACGCCATCGAACTGTAATCGGAGATCATTTTTCTTAAGAACGTGATTCAAGATCTCGATCATCTTCCTACATTGTCACGAATTCTTCATTTACTTGTATCATTTTTAATCCGTCGAATTAAAATAATAAAAAACTCCATTTACAAAACCATATTTATCAATGTTTATTTTAAATAAATAATATTATATTTTATTTGTAATTATTTAAAAAGTTTATTCGTGGTTGCTTTCTCTTTTTTATTTTAATTATCAAACGGTGAATGGTTTTTTTAAATGTTTAAGATCCTATACTTTATGTTTTGAATTTAAATTACTATCTTCAAAAAATTGTCTATCGGTCAAAAAATTCAATTTAAATGACACAGTATTTAAATTACGATCATCCAATGTAAACTTTTGTTTTGTTTAATCCTCAGAGTACAGAGTCTATTTTATAATGTAAAGGATGGAGTGGGGATTACTAAAGTTCCCTACATAAAAATTGTTTAGCTTTGTTTATAAGTTGACATATTAATATTACGAAAAGATTATTTAATTAAATTTATAGAGTCCCCTACTCTGTATTCTAAGGGTTAATACAAGAAAACTGATCATGCGTCATGGTTATATATATCGATCTATTTATGTGTGTGTGTGTGTATGTGTGTGTACATTTACACATAAATACATAGAGATAAGTAAAGATATAATACGTTCGATTTCTTCCCACATGTTTTAACAAGGAGATCACCTCCATACGCATATAGTTCTCGATAATGCAGTACGTGATCGCTGATCGTGACCGTGCACCGATCGCAGCCTCGAAACTCGCATAATTATAGTGATTTCATCTGAAAGTCGATATATAAACTAACTAACCTTCTCCTCCTCCTTCTTCTTCATCTATTTATTTATAGTGAAAAATAATTATCCATTAAATTTAACGATCGTAACGATCGTAACGAAAACAAGATAAACGATGAATCCTTTAAGATTGATTTTTGGTTTCTTATCTACAAAGTATTCTCGATACATAAATATATGGAAACCTAAGCATTGCTATGAATATTTCAAATTTTCCCCTGAATGCAATTGCAAATTGAATCCAATTAAAAATTTTTTTTGTCGAACGTAAATGAGATTTCAATCATTTCAAATCGCGTTATATCAAATCCGTGTTATTAATAATCTCATATCGTGTAATATCGTAAACGTGTTTTAGGAGTACCGTGCTAAACGAGGGACACTTGTATATATATATATATAATTATTTACCGTTACGTATGAGATCATATTAGTTTAATCTAGATAAAAAATTTGAAAAGATCTTTTCCTGGTTCCATAATTTGCATTAAAATAAGGATAATCGTCTATGTGGTTTAAAATCTTTCTAAAACTATGCTAACTATAGTTACTTAAAATCTTTCTTGTATCATACATACATATGTATATGTATATGTATGTATATGTATGTATATGTATGTATATGTATATGTATATGTATGTATTATATTATTATTCTCACATATATTAAAAACTAAAATATTTATATAACAATTTTATCATATATTTTTGTATCTAAATGAAAGATCCTTTCGTATTAACAAAAGATTCTAGTTTATCCTCGTTCTCGGATCATTGCAAAAGAAAATAAGTGTTATGGTATATTACGTTGTTGATTCGTGTAATCTATGGAACATCATAGAATATGTTTACCGTAACAAACTACATACTCCTCTACAGTAAATCATGATATATTTTCCTTACCCGTTATTAATACAATCTAAAGATTCATTCATAACGATTACATGATTAAATCAATCTTATTTCTCGTACAAAGTAAAATCTTAATTGTATATGAAATAAATATTATCAATAAAATTGAATATAATGTATATTATGATAAATAGGGTATCTCAACAGTTTCTTCATGGTACTGAAAGATTAGAAATTTGTGTTTTAGTAAATCAAATTTACTTAGTTTGATTTTTGTTTTCTGTTCTTTGGAATGCTACTTTTGTGATATTCTATTTATATATAATATAATATAATATTAATAAATAAGAAAATAAACATATGTTTGAGTTATGGTATTGTATAGAAAAATTACCCAATTATAAGAAACCATTTCAAATATAATAAATATCTTAACTAAAATTAATCATAATAGTCATGAAACAACATATCAGATGAATCATTAAATACGATGTTTATTTTTTAAACAAATTAAATATATTAATAAATTAATCATACGTCCTGTTATATATTCCTAATTAATATTTACACTTTAATATAAAAAAAAAGTATTAAATATAAATCAAAAGAACATTCGGAATATTATTTTGATAATAAGAAAAGTTAAACATGGCGGACTTTTTATAGATAAATTCAGTGTGAACGTAACTGTAATATGTGAAGTAAAAAAAATAAATGAGAGAAAGAGAGAGAGAGAGAGAGTGAGAAAGGAAAAGAGAGGAAAAGAGAGGAGTGTGAGGTGCGTGGGAGCGTGCTCGATTCTTAAAGAACGTCCGATCTCTAAACTCCTCGTACGAAGAAAGGTCGTACTAGCTGTGTCACCGGAAGTAGCTGAGATGATGGTTCTTAGATCAACCACAGGACAAAAGCGATAAAGTAGCGCAAGGCGGTTCCTTTCGACTCGTTCAACATACCTAACGTCTATATATATATATACTTATTTATATATATATACATATTTATTTATATATATATATATTTATGTGTATATAAGGGCACACACACACACACACACACACACACACACAAATATGATACAACAATAACAAGGTGTATTTTCTCTTTCGTTAGGAACGTTCACAACGGAACGCTTTCACTTTTATAAGTGAACCAACTATGAGAGAAATTTGATTGTTTTATTCAAATCGATAAAAGTTTTAAATCGAGATCTCGAATTTGGTTTGATTTAAAAGTTCATTGATCGTACTCATAAACTTCTATTTTTAAATGGTATCGAAAATTGATAATTTTTATTTGAAGGGGAGAGATATGAAAAATGCAATGAAATGCAATGCAACACACATAAACATGCACACAGTGTCATTTATAAAAATAATTTACAAAAAAATGTCATTAAGAGTATTTCTCAAGAATACATCGTTGATCACGTGTCATATTTTTATAAACGTACACACTAGCTCACCGTTCACTTATTATTGATCAATTATTTGCATCAATCATTCAATCTTACAAGCTTTTTTTTTAAATATATTTCCTTCTTCATTTCTTTTCATAACTTTCAATAGACTTAACGAGAATCGTTAAACTTACCAGGAATAACGTCAGAGATTTCTTCGTTTTCTTCCGCATACCGATTGGATGAGCGATGTTTTCAATTTTCGCGCCAAAAATATATCCAAGTAAAAAGTGACCAATTTTTTAATTTTCTTTTTTTCTACGATAAATGTTTATTATTAATGCACCATCGATCGATAAAGAATTAAAAATAAACGCGTACACACATACACACACACACACATACACATTTACAGCCTATGACGATACTTTATTTCGTTAAAAATACGATAAAATAGGCGTATTTACACCTTCGGATATTCTTTTATTGGAATAATCAATAATAAACAACGAACGAAAAATATTTCAATTAAATTCGAATAATTGTCACGTGACCACTACGTAAATCAAATCAAATAATATTATCGAATTATTCTCGCGAAAATATCGTCGTATCGATATTATCGATCCGTTTGTTTTCTCCGAATAGTTATGCTCGCTTTACCATGGCGAAAGAGAAAAAGTCGATTATAACATTCAAGCCAAGTTGATTATTTCCCTTGACTTTCTTCCCGTTGCCTTTCACGCGCGAAAATACATCTCCAATTTAAAATAATATCAAATATATATATATATATATTAATGGAGCAAATTTCAATTCAACTATGTGCATTTCTTGCTTCGTTTCGTACTTGACAACCTAATATATCGTTTTTGCGAGATATATCGAATTGAATTTATTCTACTATTTTACTTTCTTATTTTATCAATCCTCTTCTATCTTCAAATTTCCAAATGAATTACAATTATTTCGTACGCCGTCCTGTTCGATTTATTGAATTATTTAATAATGAATTATTTAAATAATGATTTTTGAAATTCCATAGCGTACATGATTAAATATAAAATACTAACTGTCAAATTGTTCTGATATGCTGTCTCAGTCAAGTATTGAATCTTTTACCTTATATACAATAATATATAATTTTTATTATAATTAGATAAAACTATACTTCGATAAAACTATCTTTTTTTTCTATCAGATATAAATTGAATAAATGTTCAATTTTAAATAAAACATTATGGAAATGTATTTGATGTACTATCTATGACGTCTGTGAAAACCACATGGTATCTCTTTCATCTTGACTATATTTAAATACATTCATCTTAAAAAACACTGAAAAAAATAATCTTATCATTCTTTGATATCAAATACACATATATATTTATACGAAAACAGGGCTGAAAAATAGAACTCATTAAAATTTACAAGTTATCTAAAAGACGTTTAGAATAATTTACTTTTAGAAACATCAAATGTGTCGACCAAAAGAAGAATTTAAATACGAGAAGGATTCTTTTCTAAGTCACGTGTAAGCCGGTTAACCTACGCGAGTTTTCAAATCAAAACGTGCCTGTTAGTGCAAAAATAAAGTTTCTTTTAGTAAAGTAATTGTGCTTCGTTAACAAATATATGATAAATATGATCCTAGTATTTTGATTTAATATCATATTTCTTTTAGTTAGCAACACATCATTGTGAGAATGAATTCATTTACATTGTGTATTGTACATTTGATGTTAACCAAAGGTTGATCATAATATTTGAATATAAGATAAATATATTTCATGTATAATTATGATATAACCTTAAAAATTTGTTTGTTTTGAATAAAAAAAGTGTATAAATATGTTTAAACAAATAAAAAAGTTTCAATCTATTTTATTGCTGACAGAAAGATCATGTCTGAATTCATTTGTCAATAATTATTCAGTTAATAGTTCTCAGATTAGTGAAACTACAATAAATTCTTTCCAAGATATTCCAGGACCAATATCTTTGCCTTTAATTGGAACATTGTATAAATACATTCCTTTAATCGGTAAGCACAATAAGCTAAATTGTATCATATAATACAAATACTATGTTAAACGTTATACGTATTTTATAGGTGAATATTCATTTACAAGACTTTACGAAAGTGGAGTTAAAAAATTAGAACATTATGGACCATTGGTACGAGAAGAAATAGTACCAGGTGTACAAATAGTATTTGTTTATCGTCCAGAAGATATAGCTGAGATTTTTAAAGCTGAAACCAGCTTATATCCTGAACGTAGAAGTCACTTGGCTCTTCTTAAATATAGAAAAGATAGAAGTAATATTTATAATACTGGAGGTCTTCTACCAACGTAATAAACAAAGTTACTCTTATAAATTTATCTCAATTAATATATCTATAAAAAGAAATGTATATTTAATAATTAACATATATGTTTTTATTTTTCAGAAATGGACTTGAATGGTGGAGATTACGTAAAGAATTTCAAAAGGTTCTTAACAAGTTGAATTACGTTATTAATTATTTGGAAGACACGGACCGTGTTATTCAAGAATTTCTTCCTCTTTGTACAGAAAAAAAATATGATGATTTCTTACCACTGCTTTCACGTCTCTTTCTTGAATGTAATTACTTTATACATTTCATTTTCTTATACTGTGTGTATACATATTTTTATATATTTTAATTATTTTCTGTAATATAACAAACAATTCTAGTAACGTGTCTTACTGCCTTTGATGTAAGGATGAATAGTTTCTCGATGGAAGAAAGACAGAAAGATTCCAGAAGTTCTAAACTCATTGATGCAGCATTTTCAACTAATAGTGCTATTTTGAAATTAGATAATGGACCTAGACTGTGGCGTTATTTTGATACTTTTCTTTATAAAAAAATGTGCAAAGCACAGAGTTATATGGAAAAGTATATTATATATACATATATCATTTTAAAACATTTATCTCTCTATAAATAATATATTTTATTTCTTTTTTTTTTTTTTTATAGAGTTGCGATAGAAATGGTAAATAAAAAAATAGAAAATAGAACAGATTCTTCTAAGAAATCTCTACTAGATGCATATTTAAATAATCCTGCTTTAGATAAAAAAGATATAGTTGGTATGGCTTGTGATATGTTGCTTGCTGGTATCGATACTGTACGTAAATATAAATATCAAAAACATTAATGATCATAATGATCTTATTATCAAATAATTATTTTTAATTACAAAAACATTTTTATTACATTTATTTAGACAAGCTATACTATGTCTTTTGTTCTGTATCATCTTGGAAAAAATCCTGAATGTCAACAAAAATTAAGATCAGAATGTTTAAATTTATTACCTGATAGTAATCAACCAATAACAGCTAATATTATACGCAAAGCTGATTACACAAAGGCTGTACTAAAAGAAACATTTAGGTTGAATCCAGTATCGATTGGAATAGGACGTGTTTTACAGACTGATATTGTTCTTAATGGTCATCGTGTACCTAAAGGTGTAAGTATTTAATTATCGTATTAATAATAATTATAATTATAATTAATAATAATTATCTTCTAATGTTTGTTTGTTTTTTTTAGACTGTAGTTGTAACACAGAATCAAGTCACTTGTCAACGTCCTGAATATTTTGATGATCCACATTCATTCATACCGGAAAGATGGTTAAAAACGACTGAAAATGTTAATAGTAAAGATTCTAATTCATCAAAATCTGTTAATCCATATTTAGTATTACCCTTTGGTCATGGACCACGATCCTGTATTGCTAGGCGTTTTGCCGAACAAAGCATGCGAACTTTATTAATACGGGTATGTTTTTTCATTAATAATTTATTCAATATTCAATTGAAAATTTTTATTTAATATTTCATATTAAATTTAATATATATGTTTTCTTTTTTATATTTTTATATATAGATCTGTCGAGAGTTAGAATTTACTTGGTGCGGTGATAATCTTGGTTGTAAGTCTTTATTAATCAACAAACCAGATGGTCCTATCAAACTCAATTTTACAAGAAAAATATAAATATTAATAAATTATATAAACAGTGGAGAGCCTTCTGTAATACGAATTCTTATTATCTGATAGTTTTGTTACCTGAATAATCATTTTGTATAATATAATAATATTTGTATATATTCTTATAATATAAATTTGTTTTATACAAAAATGGAATTAACAACACAAAATAAATGTAAACATAATAAACACACTAAAAATGTAATTCCACAAAATTAAGTTCAATATAAAAAGATTGTTTAATTATTCAAAAATGTATTTATTCAACCCTTGTTAACATATTCAAAAACAAAATCCTAGTCTTAGAAGTTATTTTAAATGCTTCAATTAAGTTTGAACAACGTCGATAATAAATTTTTTTAAGACGAATACAGGAGGCTCTACTGAATTTAGGAAATAATAATTACGTCAATAAAATTATTTCTCAGAATAGAAATTCTCTAATATTATTATTATTTTATTATTCAGTACTGTTATAAAAAAAATTACCTGTACGTACTGTATTGTAATAAATGTATTTAATTATAAGTCATATACTTAGGAGTAGCAGAGAATTTAGCATAAGATTTAATGACTTTGTTAACAGCTTCGAGAAAGTCTTTTTCTGTAGCTACCTTACGACGTGCACGAATTGCAAACATTCCAGCTTCTGTACATACTGAACGTATTTCAGCTCCCGTGCTATTAGGACATAAACGTGCGAGTAATTCAAATCTAATATCTCTTTCAACGCTCATTGAACGTGCATGAATTTTGAAAATATGAGTTCGACCCTCAAGATCCGGTAAACCAAACTCAACTTTCCTATCCAAACGTCCTGGTCGCATTAATGCAGGATCTAACGTATCTGGTCGGTTAGTTGCCATTAAAACTTTGATATTACCACGAGGATCAAATCTGCAATAATATGAATAAAAATAAATTAATCAAATTCTTATATATTTCTATAAAATATAAATATAATAAAATCTCTTACCCATCTAACTGATTAATCAATTCTAACATAGTTCTTTGCACTTCGTTATCACCACCAGCTCCATCATCGAATCGAGCACCACCAATAGCATCAATTTCATCAAAAAATATCAAACAAGCTTTTTTACTACGTGCCATTTCAAATAATTCTCTCACCATTCTTGCACCCTAATATAAACCCATAAATAATAATATTAAATACATATAGATATATAACTATAATTAAATTATACTGTAATGAATGTTGTATAAATAATTACATACCTCTCCAACATATTTTTGAACTAATTCTGATCCAATAACTCGTATAAAACAAGCATCAGTTCTATTAGCTACTGCTCTTGCGCATAATGTTTTACCTGTTCCAGGTGGTCCAAAGAGTAATACACCTTTAGGAGGTTCTATTCCTAAATTGACAAACTTCTCTGGCTGTAAATAAATAAACACAAGACCGATGTATTACATACATTTGTTTTTTTATAATAAATATATGCACTATTAATTTAATTAAAATATACTAACATGAAGTAAAGGTGTTTCTACAACTTCTCTCAATTTTTCTATTTGTTCTTTACAACCACCTACATCGCTATACGTTACATCTGGCTTTTCTTCAACTTGCATCATAGTAACAGTTGGATCTATTTTTGGTGGTAACGGGATATGAATTTGATATTTATTACGATCTACACCAACTCTCATGCCTTCTTCAATATCTGTTGGTGCTACTGTATCAGCCAAATCAACAACAAACTTAGCAAACTGCTTCACGTTAATAATATACTTAGGATCATCAGAATCAGCATTAATAATTTTTGTACAACGAGCAACTTGCAATGGTTGCTCATTTTGAAGAGTTTGTTTATCTGCTGCTAAATCCCAAAGAGCTGGAGGTGCTAAACCAGTATCTGATTCTTTGATTCCTGTCAGTTCGTTAACACGCTTGATTATAGTTTGTATATCTTCTTCAACTACCTTTATAGTTTTTGTATATTGGCCTTGACCCTATATAAAATATATAATTTTAATTACACATGGTGTATACATAAATATGAAATAATAAAGAGTTAAAGAAAAAAAAAATGATCTGACATGCCATTGATTTGACATGCCATTGACAATATGACAAAAGATTATATTTTTTCTATAAATAATAACTCACGTATGTTTTTAACAAAGCAATATCCGCCTCATCGAGAGCTGAAATGAAATAATATATAAAATTTAAAAAATACAGAAGAAGATTAATAACTTGTAAAAAAAAATAAATAAAAGAAAACAATCTCACTTAAACTTACACTTGATTTCTTTTTCTTCTTTCTCATCCTCCGATTTAACTTTACGCATGTCTTCTCCTAAATGATCAGGCATTTTAAATATATTTTTTTAAATAACTTGTACACAATCTTTTTAACATACAATAATAATATAATGATAAGTTGACGTTGGACAAATTTTAGGTTATGACTGCAACAGATTACAAGCAAAAATTAGTAGTAGTCTGAATGTGACGTATGGCTTATAGAAAAATGTTCCTAGTTATATCTGATAAATGATTGGTCGAACATCAGCCAATCAAATTTCAAAAATAATTCTATAGAAATAATCCAGTGAAAATTTGGATGTTTTTTAATGTCGATAATAGAATTATAAAAGTGTAATATATATTAAAAAACATGTTTCTTATTTTTTAGGTTAGTAAATACCAGTTATAATTTAAACAAATAATTATAAATAAAATTTAAATGGCTGGTGCATCATTATTAACGATATTTAGATTAAAATCTTTGCTGCGAAACAATTGTTATTTATCAAGTTTATTAAATAATGTTTATCAACAGCAAATGTTGAGAGAAAATCTAAATATTTTACATTATTGTATGAAAGTTCCTCAAATCGAGGGAAAAATGCATAATACCAGTGTAAAGAAAAAACCTAAAACAGTGATTATACCTAAAATAACTCTTTTATCGTCAAACGATTCTATGACAGTAGTAACATTGGAAGATGCAGAGAGACTTGCTAAACGTCGTAATTTAATATTAATCAAAGTGGAAGATGAAAAAAGTTCATCTAGAGCAACATACAAGCTTGTACAATCGATGGATTATTTTAAAGAGACAAAAACTAAAAATAAAGAAAATGAGGAAAAGAATGATATTAAATCTGTAAAGCTTATACAATTGTCTACTAAAATTTCTATGTTTGATCTTGATGTCAAATTAAAAAATGTCAATAGATTATTAAAGAAAAGACATAAGGTCAAGTTGATCGTTAACTACGATAACGAAACTCCGGTAAAAATTGCAGCTTTTATTTTTTTTATACATATGACTTGGCAACTAAGTTATTGCTAATTTTCAATAAAGAAGGAATGTAGTTTAGAAGTGCTTTGAATGCATTGGACACAAAACAATATAAATCTGCAATTACTTAGTTGCCTGCCCAATATATATTTATTTATTTATTGTTATATAGTTATATATATCTTTCTTTTTAATAAGATTAATTTTATTTTCATTTGTTGCAGAATAAAATATTGAAATACATTGAATCTAATGCAAATCAATATGGGAAGATAGAAAAAAGTTCACAACCGAATCGTACAGTGTTTACAATAATTCCTATTTTAAAAGAAAGTAACAATACTAATGACAATTTGCATGATGTCAATGAAAACATAGATGAGAAAAAATGACTAAAGTTAATATTAAATCTATGTAACTAGTAGTAAACTAATTTATGAATTATTTTTAATTGTAAATATATAAAAATATTTAAGTATACAGTGGAATCTGTTTATTACGATAAACCTCTTAATACGAAGTAATTATACAATGAAAATTTCATATTAAATTCTTTATAACAAAATCAAATATAATTTACCTACCAGAGAAGAGGAAACAGAAAGTTGTTTATTTTCTAAGAATATGTTTTGTATAAAGTCTGTTTAGTATGACGTGTTTGTCAGTTCCCTTTGATGTCATAAACAGATTCCACTGTATGTATCTGCGTGTAGAGGATGTTACAGAAAATAATGAAGTATTCCAAGAGAGAGAAAGAAGAAAAGAAGTGATAAAATAAAAAGATAATATGTCATATTTTAAAATAAAAATATTATATTGAAAATAATGTCATGATCTGTTCGAATGGTAATTATTTCATATATTGTTGTGCCTTCAAAGATATTTCTAATATTTGTTGTTTTCTTTTTTAAGGATATGTTAATTAAATATCCTTAACAATTGTAATACTGTTACGGTTTAAATAAAATAAAATATACACAATAGATATTATATATTATCTAAAAAAATGAAATATTTTTCTTTTGGATAGTTACACAAATAAATGAGTGAAAAGATTTATTACTGGACATTCTAATGTCGTACAATTTCTAAATTCTACAACCGTAGAACATAGTCTACCATTTGGACCACGAGGTTGAACTTTGACACTTCTTAGTCTATATTCTGATGAATTTCCACAAGTTCCTGACCAACTTGACCATCTTGACTGAGGTGTCATTATACAATCTATCGAAACTAAAAATATATAAATTAAAAGCAATGTTATTTATTAAATATGTATATCGTACATATATCAATGAATATATTCAAATTATTAACACTTACATTGTACTCGGTTATTTTTCTATTAACTTGGCCCGCTATAAATGTTAAAATAATATTTTAAATCATATTTATATCATATTTATTTAGAATTTTTATTCATTCGAATTAATTAATTAGAAGAAGGAACCATTGGATTATGATCATTTACTTACAACAAGGTGGTAATTTACGACATTTTTTCTTTCGCAACATTTTTTTCGGACATCTTTTACCCCCGCCTCTAGCTGGCTCCTGTAAAAGAATATTTTCAACGACGTGTGTTTTCTTTAATTTT
This sequence comes from Mischocyttarus mexicanus, assembly GCA_023678845.1. NCBI lineage: Eukaryota > Metazoa > Arthropoda > Insecta > Hymenoptera > Vespidae > Mischocyttarus > Mischocyttarus mexicanus. The sequence continues at coordinate 417,618 of JACGTP010000046.1, read as the reverse complement.
TTGTTTTGTTTTGTTTTCATACATTTTAATATAAGATTATTATTTTCTAAAGAAATATAATATTTACAATAATCTTCCGAGTGCTAATGGTAAAACCACGACAATTGATACAAGGTGACCATGCACTCCACTTCGACGTACTGCAATTAATTTTCTCGCTGGTTTCTTCTAAAGATTCTACCACTTGACTTCCCGCTTTAAGACCTTTAAACTCTGATAGAGATTCTGTAAAAAAATTGACGTTTAAAAAGAAACACTTTATAATAAATTTTTCTTTCATTTCAAATTATTCGCATATTAAATTCAACAATAGGAAGATGATAAATGAAGAAAACAATCCAATAAATGCAAATAATAAATACAAACACGAGACTATGTATCGAAGTAATTTGTAATCAAATTTAAACAAATAAAAAAAAGAAAAGAGAAAACCTATGAAGATGTAATAAAAAGAAAAATTTCTAAAAGCAATGTTATTTCTTTTTAGATAAATTAAAATTATTATAGTAAAAAAATTTAAATCTACTAATAACGTGTATGTGAATGATATATTTAAGTAGTATACCCGAAGTTTTCTCAAACTGTGCTCGTTTAGTTTTTCTCCTGTGTTGTTCTTGTAAAGGTATATGATAACTGAGCACACTGCTGAGGGATACCTTAAAATTTTTCATAAGAGCCGACAAATTGGCCTTTAATTCTCCTTATTTTTCGTTTGATTTAGCGTGCACAGAAGAAAATATAATTTCGTTGTTTTTTTTCTTTCTTTCTTTCTCTCTCTCTCTCTTTCCACGTTTTAAATTAAACGCTAACGCAAATCTAATATTAAATCATCCAATAAAAGTTTCTTCCTTTTTCATAATTAACTTTTTACAATTAATATTTCATATTTAATATCATTTTATATTAAAAAGATAAGGAAGAAAGTTATATGGGACGATTTATTAAATCTATCATAAAGTTCTGTCCGTTATTTGTATTTAGTTTTATTCTAAAATCGGACAGAACTTTTTGATAGATCTAATATATTTATTCTTCCTTTATATTTTCTTTTTTTTTTCTTCTTCTTTTATTATAATTAATCATATCACTTACTTTGATAATCCCCACAAACGGTATAGCAATATTCCTTGGTTGGAAAGTTATTTCGATTTCCTCCACATCCTGTAAATTTAAAATGATGACACTGGCCATCGTATTTGTTGAAATAAACTCTTAATATATGTTCGGTACAGTTTCCTTCCATCCTTGGTTCACTGCATACTTCTGATAACGAGAAAAAAAATAAAATAATATATAATTATAAATAATTTCATTCATAGTTTAAAATAAATACACCATCAAAGTGTGTTGCTTCAATCAATTTTATATAGAAATAAATCTTTTATTTATCGGTGTTTTAATAAAAATATTTAATCGTTTAATAATGCATTTTTTAGTTCAAAGTATATTCTAATAAACAGTAATATTTTAAATAAGTCAACTGTAAATTTTCATTCAACTTTTAAACAATTTATGTAGTTCAAATGACCACCAAGGTAATCAAAGTGTTAAATAAACAAGAATAAATATTTACCAGCTGCTTCTTCTCGTGTAAAATCACAAAATTTCTTATCAGCTACACAGGAAGCTTGTTGTTGTCTACATTCTTCTAAATTTGGATTATCTTCTTCCATACGATTCAAATTTTCTTTATATTTTCTAGTTCTCAATTGCACACCAATTCCACAGCTTGCACTGCATGGTGTCCACAGGGACCATAGGGTGTAATGTTCTGGTGGACACTTCTATAAAAACAATACAAAATTTAATATATTTTTGTTCATAATTTTCTATTAAAAAAAAACAACAACATTTTTAATATAATTGACAAATAATTTAATTTCATTGAATTTCATTTATATCCAATACTAGAAAAAAAGGGAAGAAATATTTCTAAGAAAAGAAATATCTGCCCAGTTAACACAAAATTTTAATATGACGTTTGATTTAGGTCATTTTTCAAAAATGACGTCACATTAACGTCATATTAATGTCATATTAACGTTTTGTATTAACTAGGTGTGTTATACGAATAACATAATAGTTTTGATGACTAAAAATATATGCTTGAAATAATTACAAATTACAATTAGTTGAAAAAGAGAGAAAGAGAGAGAGAAAAAAAAATATTGAATGAAAATAACTTACATACGTGTACGGCATACAAATAAATATGTCAGTGCAAGAGGATTTTCGACAAACGGTGCAGGTATATCTCGTCGTTGTCAGATGATTATTATTATCAATGAAGAATTACTATTATTAAATGAATAATTCTAATTGTTAGTAAAACATAATAAGATGTTTTTTAGTAGAGAAAAATATGATATCATAATAATGTTATTAACAATAACAATAACAACAATAACAGTGATATTAATTTATTATCTTTTATTTATCATCGATCAAAGTTCGAAAACTTTTCGTACCTGCAACCATTCCTCGTTTACCTCCGACCCAGGTTCATCACCCTCGTAAGAAATATTTGTATCTGTTTCTTCCATGTTTTTATCGTTCACATCGTTTTCATTATTTTCATTATTTTCATCGTCCCCATCGTTCAATGAATTTCTTACCTCATCCTGATCTTCGTCTGGACACGGTTCGTTCTCGCATTCGATATTTTGTTCAAGATCCGGACCGTTTTGTTCATAATTGCATTGCTTTCTATATTGTTTGTGTTGGAAATTACGTGAACGTGATTTAACTGCTTGACCACAGGTAGCTGTACAGGAACTCCATTCACTCCAATCGGTTAATCGACACATCTCGGTACCCAGAATACCAGAATTCTTACCATTATTTTCGCTACAAATTAATTCATTAATTGTCATGAAAGTTTATAATATTCCCCGATAAATAATCTTGCTTTGATTTTTTTTCAATTATCAAATAACACACACACGTACAATCGTACGTGCAACACATACACAGTTAACACAGAACGTTAATATGACGTTAATATGACGTTAATATGACGTTCTGTGTTAACTGAGTATATACAATGTGTTGGTATTTTTAATAGAAATTTTGTAATATTACAATCAGTTCAAAAATTCAAAATACAGTTTGAAGTTTTCACTTCTATCGACACACAGTCCTCGTGACTTGCTTCCAATTTTTTAAATATTATTTTTTGTTAATACCAATACCGTGACAAATATGTACCCTTACCATTCTTCTTTGTAACAAGTTATCCTACTCGTTAATGTAACGTTACATCTGTTTTCTGTAGCAGCAGATATATTACGATATTGTCGTTGTCTCAATTTATAACCCCTTCCACACGTCGCTGAACATTCACTCCAATTACCCCAATTGCTTACTTTGCAGGCCTCTAAAAATTCATGAAATATTTATAAATAAATTTATTTATTTATTGTTAAAATAGGATTTACAAAAGGGGGTAACACTCTCTAAACTATGCATTTAGAAGCAAAAGCTAATAAGTTTTACTAAAAAAATAAATGAATAAATTCAAATAATATTTCAACGTTTAATAAGTATTTGTTTTTTAACAAAAAAGACATGGAAAAGAAGAGGAAGAGGAAATGGGAAAAGGAAAGAGGATTCTAAAGATTTTCCTATAGGATAAAGAGAATCTATGAGTAGGATTATCAGATTTAAGCTTTATAGTTTACCTCGTTCAGTTAAAATCCATTATTATTTTGAGTGCTTAAGGATTTGTTTTCAAACTATTAAACGAGATACCACGAAGCACAGTATTTTAAGTTTAACTTATTTCTATTTTAAATATTTATATAAATTATTATTATTATTATTATTAATATTAATAATAATTAATAATTAATAATTAATAATAAATTATAATATTATAATATTTAAAATATAATATATATATTAGTATTAAAAATTAGGTATTTAAAATATAATATATATAAGTATAATTATAATATTTAAAATTATAATATTTAATAATTATTATTATTATTATTATTAATCTTTGTATCATTCTAGATTTATTGATTAAGAAAAAAAATATACACACATAAATATTTTTTATTTAGATTATTATCAAAGAAATAAAGTGCTCCTGGTATACTCAAATGAAAAAAGAAGAGATTTAATTGTAAGCAAAAAAAAAGAAAGCAATATTTGTTACTTTTAAAACGACGTAGTTGAGAATTTGTTGAACCTTGTTCGGTGATCTCGGTGGTAGTTTTATTGCAAGTTTTCTCGTACAATCTTTGACGATTTAAATAAAGCTTTGCTAATGGTTTCATATCTAAACCAGATGGATCATAAAACGGTGACCTAGAATCATTTGGATAACTCGACGTAATACGTCTAATTGGTTCCTGTGGATCTGTTGGTGAATTTGGTGACTGTAAAACAATTATTTTAGCTTTTAATTTATCCCCTATTTTCCCCTTTCATTTATTTTTTCATTGACTTTTATTTATTTCTTACCAAATACGTGATACCATCATCAGTTCCTGCATCGTATGGATACAAATTTAATTCTTTATGTTCAACCCAAGTACAATTATTATTCAAACATAATTCTAATCCAGATACACCGACTATCCAATCAGGTGATGGATCTATGAAGAAAATGTTTTAAATTAAAAGTTTATTAACAATTGTATTCTATACATTGTAGTCTATACACCCAGTTAACACAAAACGTTAATATGACGTACGATTTACATAGTTTTACGTCATATTTACGTAAATCGTACGTCATATTAACGTTTTGTGTTAACTGGGCAGAAATCAGTGGCAAATTAAGTTGCCTCGTAAAGACTACCCCCATTTTCAATTCCTTGTCAAAGTATGTTTACAATTTTTTAAATAAATATGTTTAATAAATATTTTACTGTATGCAATTTTTAATTATTTAATTTGTTTATTAATTTAATGAGAGGAAATATTTATCTATGACCATGTTCTGTTTTATTCGAAGTGTATTGAAATTTGTATTTCAACGGGGGATTTCTCTATTTGATTCGACTTGATTTGTCACTGGTAGATTTATATTAAAAATTATTATTGAATAATTAATCGTACCGATCATTGATACCAATGACATTAAATGATGTCTCCGGTCTACACGAAACACTGCAAAAGTTCGACCGGTTACATTAGGATAACTGATTCCTCGTGCTTTTATTATTGTCCTGATGTGTTCACTCTAAACAAATAGAACAAAATAAAAAAATAAGAGTAAAGTAGTAGTAGTAGAAGAAGAAATATAAAAATAAAATAAAAACAATGGTGCATTAAAATAAATCGTACTTGATTTTTTAATTCAGATTCCAATTGTCTCGTTGATCCAAGTTCAGCAACCTGTTTCAAACCGATACTAGCATAACCATTGTATCTCCAAAACCGATAATCGACAGTGTGAGATGCACCAATTACATCGGAAAATCGAATCAGCCAACCTTTGCTTGGAAAATCCTACGAGGATAAAATTCGTTTAAAGATTACCTTTAACTCGTTAACTCCAAATACCTTTTTTTTTTTACAATCATACGGTGATCATTTAAAACAGAGTTTCCCAAACATTTTGATCCGTCAGTTCCAATACTCCAAGTTTGTAAAAGAAACCAAAAATATTGATTTATAAAAACTAAACTTTGATTGTTATTTAAAAATTATTTTAATTGAAATGTATTTGTTTAATTATTGAATTGGGATCTAAATCGTATTAGAAATGAAATATTTTTATTTTTATTATATATTAAAATTATAAACAAATAAATAAAAATTATTAGATAATATTTTAGACATCCTAAAGAGTATTGATCAATTTTTGGAATAACAATATGTAAAAGAAAACCTCTTTCCCCTATCCACAATGACGTTTGTAAAATCTCCCTTTACTGGCAGAATATTAATAAAAGTTTTATATTTGAAAGATAAATAATTTAATAATATTATTTTTACTTCTCGTATTTAAAATCATCAAAAAATTAACATATTTAATTACAATACAATATGTTTTTGTTTTACATAAAAGTTTATGATGAAAGTACACGTGGTTGGTGTTGAAGTTTGGGAAAAGCTGGTTTAAAATGTTTTTACGAAAATATAATCTCATGTTTTTATAAATAAAAAGAATTAATAATAAGTTTTATGGTTGGATGATTTAATGAGAAAATATTTAGGAAAAAATATGAAGAAGATACGAAGAAGAGGAAGCAGAAGAAACAGCAATTGGGGAGTTTGTAATTTGTGTTGATTAACACACACACACATACACACACAGATACATACATACATTCACACATATTGTTCTATATATATATATATGTATAAAATTTTTTGTAAGGTTTCTTTCTCAACGTTAAATCTTCCCACGTGCCTTCGGATGTGTATTTCTAGACCAGAGCCCTTCGAAAGTAACTTCGTACTTGGCTTCGTCACAAGCACAACATTCAGCAAGAACTGGACCCTGATCGTCAGCTTCCGCTTTAGTATCTTGACATATGTTTAAAACCAAATTTGAATCATCCATGTACCATGTATCCGGTGTCTCCAAAATAGTTGCTCTATACTCGATTAAAAATATAAACGACAAAAGTTATTCTAGTTTTATTAATTTATCTGTGTGTTCAAATTTGTAACATTAGATTTGTTTTAAATCAAATTTCATAAATAAATAAATGTTTTATTTTTTTTTTAATAAACAATAAGATCTTAGGTTTATATACAATGTTAAACAAATTAATAAATAAATAAATAAATATATTTTTAAATATATCTAAAGTTTTTATTTCATTTCACGATTTCATTGAATTATGCAATAATTGCAACAAGTTATTATGGATTAAATTATTTTAAATTGAAAAAACTATAATTGGAGGATTTAATTATTATTTTGTAATGCAACATAAATAATATGTAATAATAATAATAATTTTTGTTAGGTGAATAATTATTTCAATTAATTACGATTAACCGATTGAATTATGACTGACTTGTTATTTAATCGATATTAAAAATGATTAATATTTTTTTGTGAAATATAATAAATGTAGTATCTTTTCACCTGATAAGAATGCAACCGCTACCTTCTGCAGGACTAGTCCATGCAACTGAGACTCGTTCCTTTGGTACTTTCGATACTTCGATAACTGCATTGGCGCATTGATCGGAAAATTTGCTGATTGAATCGTCCATAATATCGAAAGTACCGATTTCAACAATCTCACTTTCGCTCTCGATTTCGGATGATATTAAAAACCTCGTGAATTTTCTAGGAATTGGTCCTGGACTTTCCGACATTATTGTCACTGTGTATATATATTTCAATATTATATTTAATTTCAATATTATATTTAATTTACCAGAAAGTTCTGTCCGATTTTAGAATAAAACTAAATACAAATTACGGACAGAACTTTCTAGTAAACCTAATATATTATATTAAAAATTATATAATTTTAATAACAATTATTAACACATATATATATTAATTATATATTAATTTATAAATAATATAAATTAAAATTAATAAACATATTTATATATTTATAATATAACTTATATATTATTATTTATTAATTATTTTATTATTTATTTATTATTTATATTAATTATTTTATTATTTATTTATTATTTATATTAATTATTTATATTATTATTTATTTATATATATATATATAATTATAATTAATAATACTGTAATATAAAAACCACGAAAACTAATTTATACACCTAATATATTTAATATTTTTATTCATTTGATCAAACAAATAAACTTTAGTTGTACATAACACATATCATTTTTCTCTATATATATATATATATATTTTTTATATATCAAATATAATTTGTTTCCTTTTTTTATTCAACATTTTCATTGAATTAATTATTATTTGTTTGTAACTAAAAACGAATAAAATATTAAACACTGTTGCATCAGAAAACAACGATGACTCATGACCCTTGACCACTTTTTCCCCCTTCCTTACCCCTCTTGCACTCACTCTCTCTCTCTTCACGATCATTCCCATAACCCTGAATTACAAGAATTAATCGTGAAAACACAATTAAATGAAACCTTCATTGGTGCGTCAAGTTTCTCACGCGTTATGATCCTACTTCTTTTATTTTATCATCATCATCATCATTATTATTATTATTATTATCTTTTTTGTTCCCCAATTTAATTTTATTTCAATTGAAACGTTAACTGAATCTGCGAGTGTATTTTTTTAAATTACCTGCAAAGAGTTGTTTTATCTTGCAACTTAAACGTTGCAAATTAATCGTTTTAAAGTGTGTTTAAATTAACACGTTTAATCGAATAATAGAAGTGAATGGTGGAGGGTAGAGAAGAGAAGAAAAAAAAAACTTAAACTAAAAATGGGAAAAATAGGAAAAAGAGATAAAATGAGACAATTTCATTTAAGTCTAGACGTCCGTTTTAGATTCAAGTAGGATTTTCGTTTAACTCAATGGTGGTGGTAGTGGTAATGGTAATGGTGTAGTAGCACCAGTGGGATATCTTTCTCATCGATCATGCGATATTTTAATGAATACCGTCTTCCTGAATCCAAAAGGGGGATGAAAGTAAAGGGATGAAAGTAAAGGGCTGATTTAAGCGTTAGAAAAGCCAGTTGCCTATATAAAGTTCTTCTCATCCTCTCGTTTCCTTTATTGCAACTTGAAAGCTCTTTAAGACTCGAATAATGATTTAGTATAATATTCATCCCCCTTCTTTACAATAAAACTTTTATTATAATAATAATTATTATTATTATTAGGTGTTGGATTTAATTCGTAGCGTTTTTTATTATTAAAAAAAAACGATTTATTAGAAATGAAAGTAAAAAATTACATTATTGAAAATACTGCCCCATCGCTTGCCACTACTTTTTCCCATTTTTCAGGTAACTGTCGAATACCCCTTTGAAAAAACTCTTCGTCCTTGGAGGCAATCCATGAATCAATCCAATTTTGGCAATCCTCATAAAATGTTAATTTTTCCCCTAATAAACTATGAGCCATTAATCGAAATAGGTGGTAATCCGAAAGGGCAATATCCGGAGAATACAGCGGGTAGGTTAAGACTTCCCATTTCAATGTTTCCAGGTATGTTTTCACTTGCGTTTCGCCACGTGAGGTCGAGGATTGTCGTCATGCAGTAAAATAACTTTATCGTGCCTTTTGCTCCATTCCGGCCGTATTTCCTTCAATGCACGACTCAAACGCATCAATTGTAACCGGTAGCGATCCCCAGTGATGGTTTCATTGGGTTTTAACAATTCATAATAAACTACACCTTGTTGATCCCACCAAATACAAAGGAGGAACTTAGATCCATGAATATTGCGTTTTGCCATTGATGATGATGGTTGTCCAGGCTTAACCCATGATTTTCTACGCTTAGGATTGTCATAATGTATCCACTTTTCATCACTAGTAACAATACGATGTAAAAAACTTGTTCTTTTGTGGCGTTCCCGCAAAAACACTTTATTTGAGATAAACCTCGATGTATTTAAATAATTGTAACATGATGTTATTAACAATTAAAACATAATAATTGTCGTTAAAATAAAACCTTGTTAGAGCTGGTTTAAGATAAATTTGTTTCTGAAGGTGAAAACAAAATACTTTAAAACTCATGTCATCTTTTAGTATAACGCTACGAGTTAATTCCAACACCTAATACAAAGTTAATCATTTTTCCTAAAGGTTTATCCTTTTTTTTTTTATTATTTTCCCACCCCAATTTTCAAATAAAATTCTTTTCTAAAGAAAAATATAATTTCTAATTTATGATTTATGATAGGAGGGGTGTGAGGGTTATTTCTACTACCAATAAGGTAAAACTAATCTGGTAGAAAAAAAAATCGAGAGGAAGGAGATTATAGGTTCGTGAAAAGGAAAAAAAAGGAATTCAATCGATATTAATTTCCGGTATTTCGGGTAGGGAAATATTTGAACAATGTCGAACGAGAATAAAAAAATAGATAAAAATGAAATCTATGAGAAAGAACACGCGTAGAGAGGGGAATGGAAGGAATTGTGGTCCGTCAACGTGTTTAATATTTAGGGTCGTTGTGAATTATGTTACCTGTATATTTAGTATCTGGCATATAAGCGTAAACCACGTCTGTACGATTGTAAAGAGTCATAAAGAAAGAATATTTGTCTTCTGCAGGTGAACGTGGCCTTGTAGTACCATCAATCATTCTGTTACATCTCGTAGAAAAACTGGTATGTGTTACAATTAAAAGCAGTACGATCTTGTAAATAATTCGTCCTGTTAAGATTTCCTGTAAAATGAAAATTAAACGATATGACGTTTAAATATAAATAAAAGAAAGAAAACCAAAAAGTATTGGAGAAGATGTTTTGACGAGTAAGGTCGTGACGAATTTGATTATTTTCTACAATAATAATTTTCGTTAATTTTAGTTTTAATTAAATATTAATCAATCATAATAATCTATTAATATTTGATTGATTATTAGGATTATAATTATATTATTAAATTTCTATATAAGTAAATAAGTAAATAAATAAATATAAATAATATAATAATTTATTATTTGTATAAATTAAATATAAATTTATTAAATTATAATAAATATATTATAAATTTATTAAAATTATAAATTTTATTAAATTTATTAAATTTTAATTTTATAAAAATTATTATATTTATTTAAGTAATTATATTTATATAATAATTATATTTATTTAAATAATTATATTTATATAATAATTTTATTTATTTAAATAATTATATATATATAATAATTTAATTTTTTTATATTAGATAAATATAATAATTTTTTATAAATTAATAATATAATTATGATAATATTATTAAATATCAATTAAATATTAATTTCAATCATATATTCGACCAATATTATTCTTCTACATATTTATTTTATTTTATAGATTTTATACAGGTGTCCCTCGTTGAACACGATACTTGTAAAACACGTTTTCAATTTTACACGATACAAAATTTAACATTATAAACACAGATTTAATATAACACGATTTTCAACGATTTAATCTTATCTTGCATTGATTTGTATTATTTCAAAGATTCAAACAACACGGTTTTAATATAACCTGCTATGAATTAATCGTGTTAAACGAGAGACATTTGTATTTATTTATTTATTTGTTTACAGAGATAAATCTCATGGTGGTAAATCAAACAAATATGCAAATAAAAAACATATACGTAACAGGAAAATATATTACCTCGAATTCAAATTAAAATATTATACTCAATTTATTTCCAGATACAATGGATTTACTTTTATATTTTATTTTTTCCTTTCTATTTTTTTTTTTTTTTTATATAAATTGAAACGTTAGGATTACAAGTTTTCCAAACTACGCGTGAGTTTTATTTAAAAAAGAAAGAAAGAGAAAAAAAAAACCCATATTTCGATTCTTCCCAATTCCAATACACAGAGCAGCCCCATGTGTGTTCGTTAAAATTGAAATGGGAGAGAAAAATAAAAAGAAAAAAAACAAAAATAAATGAAAAAGAAAAATCTCATTGAAATATAACGATTTTTGTTCGAAATTTCACGATCTAATCCTAGAACGAAACGACACCGTTTCCAATAGTTAAAATAAAATAAAATTAAAAAGAAAGGAATAAAAAAAGGTTTTACGAGAAGAAATTCATGGATAAAACTGATCGGTGCTGGGTGATATCGATTATCGAAAAAAGGAAACCGTATTTCCAAGGATTGTAAAGGATAGAAGAAAAAAAGATATGAAAATGGAGCAAAAATAATTAAAAAAAAAAAAGGGGCAAGAAAAGAAAGATAAATTAAATGGAAGAAAAGAAGAGAAAGTCAACTAAAAATTGAACGAATGAATTTCAATATTCCAATAATGATATTGATTATTCGTTATTACATGATTCTCAATGTGATTACTATAATTGAAGGATTTAAATGTGAACGAATAAAAAATACAGTCCAATATGAAATGGAGCAAAAAATGCATACAATTGTATTGAAAATTTGCTCCATTTCATACTTGACATACTTCCAATAGTGACATTGGTTATTCGTTATTACATGATTCTCAATGTGATTATTAAAATTGAAGGATTAAAATATGAATAAAAAATACAAAATAAAAATAAATGGGATATCGAATTTATCACATTGAATTTGATTATAATGCAAATATCGTGTAAGTCATCTTCCAGTACAGGAAAAATGTTTATCCAATGTTGAAATAATAAAATTCATTTCTTTTATCGATAATGTATGGATATTTGTTCTATTAGATTATTATTTAAACAATTATCGAGTAAGAGTCGTTTGGAAAAATGAAAACAGAAATCAAATCAAATAAAAATCCTATTATTTCGTGCAATTAAATTATTTTCTTACTTTGACTCCTCCTTTTTCCCTCCCCAAGGATATAAATGTATTTTAATTTTTTTACGAAAGAAAAGAATTACTATTAGGGCTGTCAAATATGAAATGGAGCAAAAAATGCACGCAATTGTATTGAAAATTTGCTCCATTTCATACGAGATTAAGTATTTCAACGTAGAAAAGAGAGAATAATTTGGATTAATCGTTAAACCCTTATTATTTGCATTTTAGAATAAAATTGTTTATTTTCGAAACGATTGAGAGTATGCTTCAATGAGATGAATTTCATTTAGATCGTTTAGGTCAAATTTTGAAAATCATTGGGCGTTGTGCGAAGATTAAAATTGTTGAAAATTGACAAAATTTGTTAAAAAGAATATCAGGAAAGTTGATTTTACAAGAAACGAACCTTTGAAACGTCGGTTGGTTGAAAGGTTTGTCAGACAAACTCAAGGAGGGGAGTAACAGATTTGAAAACAAGATCAGCACGTTTGCGGCTTCGACCTGAACCAAGTTTATAATATCGTTTATTATAATATGTAAAATAACATAACTCAAGTCTATATAGGAGGGCTGTATAATTTCTGACGATAAAATGAAAAGAAAAGAAAAGAAAAGAGAAACAAGAAGATTGTCGGTCGATCGATAATTATATTTCAAAGATTTTTATCAAACATATTACAAATCTGCATATCTATTGCGATCATCTTTAACGAGTCTAGCAATGAGGTTATCGATTTTGTTATTTTTTTCTTTTTTTGGTATCAAACAGTTACGAAGAAACAAACTAACGAGTTATTTATATTATAGCTTGTTCCATAAATATTTCTTCTATTTTTTCTTAATAAATCTTTAAATATTTTATATTATTTGACTGATATTTAAAATATACCATAATAGTATTATGAATGAAAGTATTATAAGAATAAAATTGTTAATTATTAAATAAAATAATATAAAATACAACATATACACAGGCAGAAAAAATATTTTATAGTGAAAAATAATTGAGGAAAAGACTTATGGGACAGTCATAGTATTCTATAAAAATAATATTGTTAAAATGTTGAATCTAACTTTAACGTGTATACACACACACACACACACATAGAAACATTTTATAGTAAAAAATAATTAAAGAAAAAACTTATGGGAAAATCATAATATTCTATCAAAATAATTAAAGGAACTTATGGGATGATCATAATATTCTATAAAAATAATTAAAGAAACTTATGGGANATAATGAAAAGTTTCTATAGGATCGTTCATTTGTAAATGTTATTCCACCGAAGTCAAATAAATCCTCGAAGTAGGGGCAATTTGTAAAAGAGATAAATCTGCATGCGACATGTCAGAGGGTTGATCGTGCTCGTTCATCGACTTTACGAAATAAACTTATACATATATATTTGTACATATACATATATATACATATATATATATATACATGTATATATAAATGTATATGAAAGTAAGTTAAAAGACGAAACTCTGGAAGGCAATCGATTTATTTTCTATGGTTTCCAAACTCTCCTCACCCCGACGCTTAGAAATCCCATTTAGACTACAGTTCTCGATGTAACTTTAGTTACATCAAACGTCGTTTGACTAAAATTCATTCATTCTAAACAGGCCAAGGTCGCGTATATATTAATATTAAAAAATATAATACCATAAAAAAAATATTTAACTTGTTAAATGAATCAAATAGTACTTTCAAATAATTCTTTTACCTTTGATAATCAAATAAATATTATTAAGTAAGTATTCAATAAGAATTCAAAATCTTTGTTAAATTTCATTTAATCATGTGTATTTATTTATACATGTTGTCTATGATATTTATCTATTTTTTATTTTGAAAAATATTATAACAAATAGAAAAATTCTTACACGTGTTGTACGTCATTCAGAAATCTCTCGAACTCGATTAATTCCAAACAAAAAATAAAAAAGAAAATTCGATATCAATTTGCAATAACATGTATTTTAATTAATAATCATCGTAAAATAAAAACACACACAAAAAAATAAACCAAAAAAAGGAAAAAAAACAAAAATAGAAGAAAATTATAAAGAGATTAGTTTGTGCATACTCGTTTCTAAGTTCATTGCCAATATACTTTTCCGATGACGGTCATGATCATGACCTTAGATAGCGAAACCTTATTCGAATTATACGAGAAATAATGAAGTTTAAGGATTTCGATCATATGCATATAAAAAACATACGAGTTAAGTATCTATCAAAAAAAAAAAGGAATATTAAATAATTAAAAAGGAAACATATATTAAAAAAACCTTTTATAACTCTTCTTTAAATAAATTATTTGAATAGATATTAGGCTGTCAAGAATGAAATGAAGCAAAGAAATGCATACAATTGAATAGCAATTTGTTCCATTTCATACTTGACAAACCTAAATGAATAAACATAAAGTAAAACATTTAAAAATTTAACTTTCAAATGAATATTAAAAAAATAAATATAACAATTCTAAATGTATTTATTTAAATATATTGAAAAATAATTATTATTGTTACATAAAAAATTATTTCGAGAAGAAAAAAGAAATAATACGATGGATAAAATTGAATCTAATAAAAATTGAATTTTTTATTTTAAAATTGTACAATTTTATGTAACATGAGTAACTACGTTAAAGTAGGCATAGAAAACGAATAAGAATAAGAAGAAGAAGAAGAAGAACGTTTCCGGGGGCTAGAAATGCCGTGCACAGTTCGAATACCTGCCTAATAATAACCGGAATCACATTAACCAAAAAAGAAAACTCCCCTTCAAAGATACGCGTGGTACCAATCCAGTATTTTAAAATAGTTAAAGAAATAAAAAAACACACACATATATAATAAAATATTCTTAAAGTATGTTACTCACCATGATAAGGTGGTAGAAATTGTAATACCGGCTAAACTTTATAACCAAAATAAACACTTAAATGTCAAAAATATACAATCTTCACGTTTTTAAAAAACAATACCTTCTTTTATAATTTAAATATACTTTTCATAGAAAAAACAAAAAACAATTATATAAATACTTGGATTTTAAATATAATTTTCAATTAAATCAAATTTAAATTAAATTTAAATCAAATTTTCACATGGATGATGAGAAAAATAAAAACATTGTTCGCGTGTTTTTGATTCCCTGCTGTGTGTTTGTTTTTTTGAATTTTATAAATTTTTCTCACTTTTCTGAGGGATAACAACAATAAGAAAAGAATTATCGTAAGATAAATAAATTGAAGACGGAAAAATTTGTAGCTCCGGTCTCTTAGACTATGACCGAGTGCACTAAATCTGACACGACTTCTGAAACGCTTCTGAACAGCAATTCTCCCAAGCAGATTCTAAAACACACGCGTGCGCAACTGACGACCACACGACCACGACCACGACCACGACCACGACCACGGCACCACGACGATTACTAAAAACACTATTTCTCGAATATAACTGAACAAGTATTCATTTATTCTTTTTCTTTTACTAAAAGAAATTTTTCGCATCTGAGAATTCAAAGAAACGTGAAAACCAAACGAAAACTTTGATGATCCAACTACGTTAAAATCCAAAACTTCGTATATTGGAATTACATTTTTATTATTCTTTATATATTTTTTTTTATTAAAATAAACAAACAATTTCTATCGTAGAATAATTAATGTATAAGCTTTTGTTCAGATTATTTCAATGATATTATTTTTAAACCAAACGATATTACTTCCGATGATAGGTTTTGGTCGTTTGCCAACTTTTTACTGCGATATGAGTTATTATTTTTAAAAGGGATGAAAGTGAAAGGTAGAAATGGATCAACTGTTTAATAAAAAAAAAATGATACTTTAAAGTGTTTTCAAATAATTATTGATAAAACAGAGAATTGGTCTCTTAAAAAGAATGAGTGAGTGATGAAACAAGGAACTATGAATGCTTGGATGTGTGCGTGTGTTTAATCAACAAATCGAGACGCATTTGTATGTAAAAAAAAAAATTAAAACACACA
Source organism: Mischocyttarus mexicanus (assembly GCA_023678845.1). NCBI lineage: Eukaryota > Metazoa > Arthropoda > Insecta > Hymenoptera > Vespidae > Mischocyttarus > Mischocyttarus mexicanus. Next base: position 401,196 of record JACGTP010000046.1, on the reverse strand, counting down.
CAAAACAAGTACTTGAGAGTTTAAAAAATAAATTAAAAAGAAGAAGAAGTGATCACTTGCCGAGATGTACGTTGATTATGTATCTCATTATGAAATAAATATAACGCGAGATCGTATTTGAAACCCTATTCAGTTCTATGTATGCATATACGTGTGGATTTAGCTAAAGTTTATTCTCGTGAATTATGGGACACGTACCATACAGTATCCGAGTTTAAACAAAATTCTACAACGTTACGATTAGCTATCAGATTTTTTTTTTTATCGACAATTATTCGTGTAATATGTTTAACACTAAAACCTACGACACCGCGATCAAATGTTAAAAAAAAAGATTTAAAAATGATGGTCGACTTACTTTAGATGTACTTTGTCCCTTATATCCAATGCTACATATCCATATCCATAACTGCACTGTATCCATATATGCACTATACACACTTGCATACATATGCATATCACTTGCATAAGACGAAAATACTCACACGCGTATACGCGACGCGAAATAAATGACATATTCTTAATATTGTTGTTTCACCTTCCGACGCTCGAAGAAGACTACCGATTATTATCAAAAGTAGACACGAAGACATTCGACAATTACCGAACATACACGAAGGTCAATAACAAATCAAACGACGAGATGACAACGTTCGGTTGTCGACACCGGCCGAAGAGTGACGGAGAGAGACGAACGTAAACAAAAGATTGAAAGCTCAACTAAGCCGGTAGTTAAAGAATGTTTTTTCTGAGAATTTCATATATAACGAATTTCCTAGAATTTACCGAGAAATGTAAACAGTACCGATCTTTCTTTTGTCAGGTGACCTACTTTTGTACCAGTGACCTACTTTTCTCTTACCAGTGACCTACTTTTCAACCAGCTGTTTTCTATTTCTAATGATTGACTTTTATTTTTTATTTCTTAATATTAAGATAATATTAATAAATATATTTATGTATATATATTCGATTTAAACTATTACAAAATATGAATACATATTAAAATATATATTTGTATAAAAAAAAATATAATATAAATTACATTTAGAAAATATATAAAAAACAATTCTTGATACTTGGTATAATTGCTAGTATTAAATAATTATTAATAATTATTTTAAATATCCTCCTATCATTTAATATTAGATTGTCAAGTATGAAATGGAACAAATTTCAATTCAATTATATGCATTTTTTGCTCCATTTCATACTTCACAATCTAATAGAATAAAATGAATAAATTACATCAGATGTTTGTTTTCTGTTTCTTCTTTTTTTTTTGTCTTTTACATTAATAACTATATCAAAATATTATACCTATTACCAACGTATATTATTTTTCACTAAAAAGAAAAGAAGATTTTTAAAATTGACTCGATAAAAAGTTTGTAAAAAAAGGATACACATCACTAACAGAATAAAACTACTCGATCGTCAATCATATTCGATGAAAGAATTATAAAACGCTGTTGCCTATGGCAACAACGTTTGTCTTTTTACTAATTTTTTCCTCTTACACGAACAACAACCTGTCAAATTAAATAAATCACTCAGGGACATTGTAAACGTCATTACTAAATTATCTAAATCGAAAGAGAACATAAAAGTGCGCAAGCTAACTATTTCGAGTATGTCGTGTTTGAATTCAACACACGTTCAATCACCTAAGGTAAAACCATCATCGGGTTTTTTATATTTTATTAAATAACTTAATCGAGAGAGAATATATTTCGTGTCCATTAATTTTTTTTTCCTAATTTTTCTTTGACTGTTCAAACAATCGTAACTATTTTTCTCTAAATTTGTCTCTCCCTATTTAATTTATATTTAATCTACATGATAATAGAATTAAAATCTTCCTCAACACACAACACACACACTCACACGAAAGATAATTATTTATTTAAATATGAAATGTGTAATTTAAAATGCGTTGCATGCGTACCAATTTATCATCTATGAATAAATAATTCGAATAAATATTATATAATACGAATTTATATATACATCAACGTAATCGATAAATGGAAAAAAAAATTATTAAAGGATAATCATAGGAATAAATATTTTAGATTCATCATTGATCAATCACCCTGTATGATTTTCCAATTCTTTGAATTTGTAATACAACGCCAGTCACCATTACGTGATGCTACGTGATGCACAAAGTGAAAGAGGAATATATTGGGCCTTTGTGGATTTATCAGGTAATCTTACCTATCGTTAATACTTATACCTACAAAATGTATCAAATATTATACCAGTGTTGGTAAAACAAAACCAGAAAAAAAATAGGAAATTATAAACCATCGATATTTGATTGAGGAAAAGAATGAAATTTATTTATTAAGGAAAAATATTATAAATAAACTGCTATTATATATAATAATAAAATAAATAAATGTATATAAAGGTGACCCTCGTTTAACACGGTTCATTCGTATCGAGTTATATCAAAACCGTGTTATCTAAATCCTGGAAATAATACAATTCAAGGCATTGCTCGTTCTGAGTTGTATTGAAACCTGTTTTGTGTTGTATCAAAAACGTATTTTACAAGTACAGTGTTAAACGAGGGACACCTGTACCCAGTTAACACAAAACGTTAATATAACGTTCGATTTAGGTCATTTTTCAGAAATGACATCATATTAACGTCATATTAACGTCATATTAACGTTTTGTGTTAACTGGTTATATATTTATAATTATTTATATAAAATAAAATATATATCAAATGAATCTATTTCATTGAAGATTCACTTAAACACAATTACATGCTTTTGATAAAATAAATAATGAAATGAAATTATAAAAATAAATTATTCTTCATTTTAATTCACTTTCATAATTACCCTCTTTAAATATATTAAATATATATCTGTGTGTGTATGTGTGTGTGTGCAAGAGACATTTTAAAAAGAAATGAGATATGAAGATAATTATCAAAGAGAATGAGATTGCAATTAGCTTTTAAAGTACACTTATAGTCAAGTTATAGCATCCCTTTGTCTTCTTTGTCAACGTTATCATCGTGAGAACTCAAGAGAAAAAAATAGATATAATAATAAAGGTATATATAATTAATACATTTTTTTATATAATTTTATAGAAAGTATTGAAGAATAACGAAGACATTGGGACAAATAAAAAAGTATAAACTATAATAATGGCAATGGTTGTCGAGAAAAATTCAACTTCTACGTTAGAAAATAAAAATCAAACTTTAATGATCCATCAGGTAACCGTATAACTTTTTAACGATGACATATGATATTTTTCATATATATATAGAGTACCTCAATTAAATTAAATTACCTTTTTTTACGATTATATAAAAAAACAAGGTTCAACTATCATCGTCAGAGATTGAAAACGAATTTCTTCTAAAGATTATTATTATTTATAATAATAATGTATTTATGGTTTTGTTTCTCTTTTTAAATGAAACTCTATATAATTATATTGTATATTAGGTTGTTGGGAAAATAATGTCGGATTTTTTACAATTCAATGGAAAAACTACATTTTTTTTCCACCAACCCAATTTAATATTTATTTATTTTTTTATATTTTTGTAAAATATAAAACAACGAACTTGTTTTATAAAAAGTATCAATAATAATAATAATAATATATAAAATAATAAACATCAAAGGATAATTTAGTAAAACCTGTTTTTTCTTTTGCCCAATTAAAAATCTACCTCGACGAATGCAATAAACATAAATTGTTAACGATATAAATTTAAAAGTAAAAAATATATCAAACCGTTTAATATACGTATGAAAATATACAAACTTTATCTTTGAAAAATAAGTGAAATTTTAAATTGATGCAAATTTGTTTTCATCTGGTAAAGAGGAAAAAATAGAAAAATATTAATTAACGTAGTTATCTTGATGATGTAACTAATTAAAATTCATTGATGTTGTTTTTTTTTTATAATAAATAAAATGTTGAAACAAAAATATTCTGTATTTTTCCATCTAGGAAAATTCCTCCAACGAGCAACAACAAGAACAACAACAAGAACAAGAACAAGAACAACAGCACCAGCAACAAAAAGAACAGTTAAATATTTTAGAAGATACTTCTATCGAAAGACCAATAAATTCAGCTCGTCGTTCGACTATGAAAATAATCAACAAAAGGCCATTAAATGCAATCTCGATGGCTAAACAGGCACGCGAACTTGAGAATCAATACTTTACTAAAAAGAAACGTTTCATTTTACTTAAAACTCAACTCGTGCAAAAACAAGTAAGACGAATTATTCCATTTAATCGTTAAGAATAAACAATAAATATGTTTATATATAAATAATTTATTTAGAAAACCACTCAAGATTTGTATCAAGATATAAATCAATTACGTGAAAAAATGATATTAAACGGTGGTAAAGATCCAGGAAAATTAGAAGAACTTAAAATCATAGAACTAGATTCGTCCAAAACTCCAACGACCTATCCCCAATCAAAGAATCAACAACAAATTAATCCTAACGAACAAAAAATCTTAATCAATAATACAAATATGAATAATAATTGCAATAACATTAACAGCGAGTTTATAATAACGTTGAATAACAAATTAAAAGAAATAACTAAACGGTATGAACAATATTGCGAGGACGTATTGAAAAAACATTCATTCATGATAATATCGTTAGAAAAATATATGGATGAAATATTTCAATCATCAAACATAGATACAAATAACGAAACAACTGTAAGCTTTGAATCTTATCGCAGTGATAATGAAACATTGAAAGTACGTTTCGATGAAATCAAATCAAACCAATTGGAAATAATTCAAGAACTGATGAAAAATACTTGCGATTTTTATGGGGAATATGAGAATTGTCGTTTAAGGGTCAAAGAATTATCTAAAACGTTAGACGAGTTAAAAGATAATCGAGAAAAATTGACTACCCTTATGGAGGAATTACAAACTGAAAGAGACAAACACAATCTTACCAAGGAACGTCGTATACAAAACGAAGGACAATTGCAAAGAGCACGTACGAAGATTCGTGATTTGGAAAATAAAATATCTAACGACGAAGTTAAAATGCAACAACTACAAATTCAAAACAAATCATTGGAGAATCAAATGAGATCTAAGGAACAATCAATGGAACAACGTTTGAAGGATATGCAAAAAACAATAAGGAACAGCGAAGGACTTGTATCGAAAATGGAAAAACAACGGGACAGTTTCGAAGCACGGTTGTTCTCTTTGTTTCTACCGAATACCCAGTCGCTCTGATCAATTCTTTGACAATTTAAGACTCTCTCTCTACACAGTCTCTTTCTCTTCGCTTCACTTGCTTCAGGCTAATGGAACTGAAGGAAACGATGAATAACAAGGAAACAGCTGCTGATAATGCCATGAAAAATATGAACGACCAGGTGGGTGCCATGATTCTGGAGATCAATTTGGAAAAGGATAAAAGGTAAGGAAGAAATCAACATTTAATTCAGGTACATATTATTCCTTCCTTCCTTCACCCCAACTCCCTCCTAATTTCTCTTTTACCCTTGTTCATATTAAATTTATACTAATTTTATATTTATCATGAATCATTTTTAAGTGTAATAAACCTAGAACCAATGAAAGATCCAATATTGGAACAACCAAGGGTACACAATTGATTTTTTTGTATTACATTTGGTTGTCAAGTACGAAATGGAGCAAAAACTGTATACAATTGAATTGAAAATTTGCTCCATTTCGTACTTGACAGTCTAATATATATTTATAAATTGTAACAAACACAACATTACTATACTAGTTCGATCAAGTAAAAGTGGATAGATGTGATATAGGTGATGATGTTCATCCTGTATGCTGTTCGATAAGTGCGCATACAGCACTACGGTTCTCTCTGGAAGTCATAAGTAGCTTAAATCAGTAGGCCAAAGCCCTTGATACTATAATCCCACTTACTTTATTTTATCTGTCGTGCATAAAATTCAAGCTCGATCGAGAATCTTTACCAATGTATATGTGTATATACACATATATATATATTATATGTATTATACGTACTTTTGGTAACTTATAATTATGAAAATGAATTAATTGTAAATTATATTAAATATTTTCTAAGAGGATAACGCATTAAAGTATGAAATAAATTTCATATGACATTGTAAAAACAAACGTTACTTAATCGATAGATGATTTTTGACATTGAATTAAAATGACATCGAATTAATTCAATTGAAAATAAATTTGACATGTGAAATGTAACGTTGATAAGTGGAATGGTTCAATTAATCCCAAGGTGTAATTTCGAGATAAACTCTTTCTAAAAATTGTACAAATTTAAAACTAAATTTTTACTAATTCTTCTTTATTTATCTATTTTTTTTTTTCTTTTTTTTCATTTGGATTTACAATTAAATCACTTTTATAATTACAGGTATATGTGTGTATACACAGTAAAACTTCAAACTTGTTAATTATTATTATTGTAATATTTTAAACAAACGTTTAATCATCATTTAAAACAGGACCTTGATTTATCCATGTAATTTGTCCTCTTATCTTATTGATTAATCAAGACCCTACTGAATATCATACATATTTTTGAAATACAACACTTAAAATGATATTATCAAATATAATCATTTTCTTTGAGATTATTCTTAGAATTTTAATAGGCAAACAGTTGAAAAAGAACTGGCAGTAATGCAGGAACGTTACAAGGAATTGGAATTAACGAGCCAAGAAATGTGCAAACTTTTGGAACAGAATAAAAGTTTTACAATAACGGGTATAAAATTATTTGGAAATATTTTATATTCATTAGATATATTTAATTAATAAATTATTTTCTTCCCTATTTTATTTTTATTTTTTTTTATATGAAATCAAAAAAGATGGTAGTCATACGGAAAATGAGCTTCGTCTGTTCAACGATTTAAAACTAGCTCGAGAGGAACTCGAAGAACATAGAGGAATTATACTCAAATTACAACAGGAGAAAGAAGAGATAACTGCAGTGATGCATCAAGCGGCTGTTAGTTTGCACTACTTTCGGGACATGTCTTTTTATAAGCCATAAAAAAAAAAAAATAGAAACGATCCCTCTCTATTCGTTTAATCCAAAAAATTGTTTATTGTCGGGTAAGAAATTAATTAATTCACGATCTATGATATTATTCGTCATTTTGTGTTCAAACAGAATAACGCGGAGGATGAATCTAATGATAAACTAATAGCTGAACTTATGATCAAGTCTAAAGAAATTCGTGACATCACGATGAAACGTAATCACTTTCAACAAATGAACGAAAATCTGTATGTTTTTGATATATTTTAATAATTACACATATATTTATTTCTTTTTCTTTATGAATATAATCATTGATCAAGAAAAATTTAACAAACTATTTCAAATAACACGTATACAGCCAAAAACGTAATAAAGCATTGGAGGAACAGATCCAGGACATCCAAAATCGTTTACAAATTCAAATGAAAGAGGGTGGTAAAACCGGGGTGAATATTCTAGTTATTGAACTTCAACAACAGATATCCGATCTTCGTAATAGTTTAGCAGAGGCAACATCACATACTGCAGAGTTAGAGACAGCTCTGACGCAAAAGCAACTTGAGCTTGAACAACGTGATCGTATAATGAGAGAACAAAGTAAATTTCTCAAAGTTAGAGACGAGTTATTGAGCCTTATAAAAGGAAAAACTAATCAAACTGATAGAGATACCTCAAATGACGAAGATGAACATCATAAAGACATAGATGAAGTAAATTTAATTATTATTTTTAGTTTTAATTATATATTTGCTATTGCTGTTTAATTAAAAAACAAATTAAGTTAAATGAATGCAACGCGTGGAAAAGAGAAATTAACGTATACAAATAATTTCTATATTTTTAAATTAAATATTAATTATTTTTTATTACATTTTCAATTGATTAAGATCAACAAGCAAATAATTGCTAAAACAGAAGCTATACAAGAACTATATACGACATTAGAAAACAAACAGATGCAGGTATTACGTTTGGAGAAGATAGTTAAACAAATGGAAGATCATCAGGATCATGCTCAAGCACAACGTACACGTTTGGAGAATCGCATAGCACAGCTAGAACTGGCTCTGCAGGATAAAAGCAAAGATCATCGGTATGTTAGGGAACGTTCTTCGTTATCAATATCGAAGTCAAATGCGACCAAGAACGATCACGATCAAAAATCTATTTCTAAATTATCACAAAATTACAAAGGAGCATTGTTACGTCCAATGATGCCATCTAATCTACAACGTTCTTTGACATTACATTCTTCCCTTAAATCTCCATCAATGATTCCTCAAAGTAATCGTACAACTCGTAGTTCAAGTTTAATTCGTAATAGAATAAACAAATCTAAATTCTTTCCATTTTCTAAATCGGATTCTAAGACTACTCGTGAAGTTTTCAAATCAAACCAAGATAAAACTTATATCTGCAAACGTTGTCGACACGAGGAACGACGATTTCAAGAACCAATACTTTTCCTAGCTAATAAAAATAATTATAATAATGAAATACGTGAATCTTTGTATAATTGGTTATTAGATTCAACAGAACTAGAAATCGGTGATAATTTACATGAAGGATTGAACAGTTCTTCTTTGTACAGTGATTCTTTATCATCGTTAGAAGAAGGATTGCAATTTTCTAATTTTATGCATTCTAATATTAAACGTAATACAAATGAAAACATTGACATAAATAATGGTCAAACAAATTTCAATCGTGATCATCAACGTTCTACTCGTCGTTCTTCTTGAAAAATAATTCAACAAATTTCTTCCTCGTGTCATATGCAAACAAACTAATACAACAATAGCTCTTTTGTATAAATTTAAAGTTACCTTCCTCATAAAAAAAAACAAACAAACAAAATATATACTTTCTCGTTATATTCTGTAATTATTGATAAGTATCACGTCCTCAAAAAAAAAAGAAAACAAGAAAAAAATATACTTTATCGAAGTTAATTTCATGTTTCTTGTACTATGTTAAATTAAGAGACATATAATATTACACAGAAAATATATTAAATATATTATTATACAATTTGGTCTGTTTTGATAGGCTACGTACTCCTTCCTTCTATCTGTACTGACTGAAATCCATCATTGGCGTTTAGACTGAATTGTTCCTTACAGAGTGCCTAGCCTTTAGAAACAGACCAATTATTATTCTTACTTGCCTGATTTATTATGTTTTTGTGTTTTAGGAGTAGAGGGTTTGGCATCCTGTAAGAAACATTCTTGTCATCGCCATAACTTATTCTGTAAAATTAACATTTTTTTCGAAGAATTTCAAATACATATCTCGTTTGATACAGTTTACAAAATTGTATGCAGTTGTATGAATTTTTGTTAAATGATAGTACAATACTCGCTAATGATTTTATTATTTTTTTTTTTACCTACAAAATAACAAATGCTATCATAAAATATATGATATAATCAATAACAAAATATTTCAAATGTAGCTACAATTTATTTCAAATTAATTACTAGTGAGAATTTTATTATATATTTCTTATCAGAATCTACAGATTAAATCAAAATCTTCTCTATTCAGAATCATTTATATAACATTTTATAACACCTATACACACGTTTCTTTGTACAATATAAATTTATATTAAGAAAGCTTATATATAAAATAAATATATATATATATATAGTATCTTTAAAAAAAAAATGCAATTAATTTATACTACTTCCATTAATTACTGTCATCACTACTATCAGAATATTCTGTTAATAAAGAAAGACTATTTCCACTATTACTGGAACTAGGCACTGTATTTTCACTAACATCGTTCATTTTCTTAGTGTTTATTTCCGGTAACTTAATATTATCCATTGAAACGTTTTTTTCGTTAATACTACTTTGATTAGTTTTAACACCTACATTTACTTTCTTTTTAACAATAACTAGGCTTTTTTTATTTAATGGTACCTTGGTATCTTTTGAAAATAGTGAACTTTTAACAGTTGTAGATGCACTTGTAGATGGTCCAGATAAATGGATATCGTTCTGTTTAAAAAATTAAAAACAAACAAACATTTTAATTATATTTAAAAATATTATATATGAAAATAAAATAATAAGAGATATTAGATTAACTTACAGTTTCTTTAGATTCTACATCATCCAATCTTGAATCTAAATTATTACTATCTTTATCTTTCATTTTGGTTTTTAATTTTTTTTTGAGTGGACTACTTTCATCTAATTCCACTATTTCTTCCTCAACTACAACACCTTTTTGACTTTTATTACCAAATACTGATTGAATATATTGTTCATCTAATTCTTCTTGTTCTTTTTCTACTCTCTGTTTAGTTGTATTAAATTGTTCTATCAATTTTTCATAATCAACTGACTGCAATACACGTCGATTAAGGTCTTTTAATTCTTCCAATGATTCCAATAATTCCAATTCTTGTTTAGATTGTTGTGTTCTTTTTTCTAAAAGCTTCATTGGATTAGTTGCTTCTTCTTCTTTTTCTTCATCTTCCTCTCTTTGAGCTTGCTCTTCTGCTAACTTCAAAGCCATAAAATTTCTTGTAGCACCAGCTTCAATTTCATAATCCGTGTTCTTTGGATCGGTTTTAAATGATATCTCTTGTAAACATCGTGTACATTTGATATAAAATCTATAAATACGTATACCTAAATAATCATCTCCTTCAACATCCTCTTTACGAGCATTAAACTTTTTTCCTTTGTAAATGTATTCTCCACAGGTTTTACATCTCATATTGAAAGGTGCCATCAAACGAACTGTATATTGTCGATTACGCGCCAATTTCATGCGCGGAATTTTTGATGGATCAAAATCCGGGGGATAATATTTCTAAAATATTTCAAAAACAAATATATGTAAATATGTAAACACCAATACAAATGATTCAATAAAAATATATCTATTTTTGATTATGTACTTACATTTAACACTTTACGTTCCGACATTTTTCTCCTCTATGTAATGCACTTGTTTAAAACTATATCAAATACAATTTTTATTATTTGTTATTAATTTTATCAAATATATATATAAACATAACCATATCTTCTTATTACCTTTCAATAATTTACGACAACTTTTTAATCACAAAGAACTATTATTTTTCTACACAAATAAACAGAACATGGTGGATAAGTTTAGTATAAATCTATTATGAATTACTATAATCAGCTTTGTGTTAAATTGAAGAATATTAAATGATAATGCAGGATATTAATAATACCATAGTTGTAAATGCTGAATTTGGTTAGAAACTCAAATGACGTACTCGTATGACGCGCCGTGTCACGTGATGCAGTAACGTGAAAAAATGGAACTAAAAGGAAGTGACGTTTTTCTCCTTGTATAGTTACTTCCGGAAAAGATGCTTGCGGTAACTTTATAAAACCAAATTAACGATATTGAGATGAGTTTACACCGATCACGTAAATAATAATGAAAAATAAATAAATTTAATAATAAAATATAAGTATTAAATTTTTGTATTTTTCTTTTTAATATTTTTCATTTATTCTTAATATAAATCTCACAAAAAATAGTATTTATCTTGACTAGAAAACGACTATTCTCGAAATTCTTTTTAAATCATATTTATTGTTATGCTAAAATTATTTACGTCACGTAATAGATTCACACATACAAATAATTAATTATTATTTGTTAATTTGTTCTCTCCTTTAATATTATTCGCGTAATTGTTTAAATAATAAATAATAAATTATCGTTAGCCAAGCACGCATTGTAAAGTAACTAACCGAAAAAGTTACTAGATGAAATAATTCCTATATCAACTTTGTTAATTAAAATATTTAATTGATTCAAAAGAAATCCCATATTTTGAGATTTGATTTTTCTAATAAGAAAATTAAAAAAAAAATCTTTATTATTTCTCATCTAATCAAACTTTATAAATTAACACGTGTAAAATTATTTTGAATATTTTCTAAAGGTGGTAGAAATGATCAGAATAACCGACTCCGAATAACCGTTCTCTTCCATTACAACTCTGAGCTTTGCAAGATTGAGGATTTTGTCGGCGTGAAGATTAAGATACAATTTAACAATCATTTTTATTAATAATTATTGCATCACTCCAGTGGAATATCTCAAAGGTAATTATTAATATTTAATTAATATTAAAATATTGTTTAATATTGTGTAATTTATCGGTTTTTTTTGGTTCCAAAGTATTCCTCGCAATTTCCCTCCTAAAAACGCACGTGCATTTCATAAACCGCATAGCATCATTTTAAAATAAAATTATTTCAATGATTAATATCCTTTAATGCATGATATTTCTTTTACCATATATATTTAATCCTTGATTTACAAAAAAAAAAATAAAAGGTAAATTTATATTTCGTAAAATTGTGTAAATTAAAATCGTGTGAATCCCGAAAGGTTAACACTAAACCAATAATTTACCATTGCCGGTTCGTAGAAGTAATTTTAACGAAATTAAAGCAATTCGATTGATTTAGTATTAACAAATCTATTTATAAACATATTAAATAATTTTTGTTCTTTCTTTGTTGTAGGATATACTTGGAATATTTTAATATTTTATAAAAGGAAATAAAAAACATAATTAAACATGTCTAAAGTTAAGTCTGGTGCTAAAAATCAATCTCAGAATAAACCAACAAAAGTTACTAAAGATAACCCTATTAGTAAAAATAAAAATAATAAAAATAATAAAAACAATAAAAATAATAAAAATAATAAAAATAAATTAGTCAACACACCTGCTGCTGCTAAAGCTCTATTGAATGAGAAAAAAATGGAAAATAATCAAAACAAATTAAATCGATTTAATAATAAACAACAACCAAAAAAGAATACTGCTAAAGCAGTTCCAGTTAATAACAACAATGCTGCTTCTCAGCAAAAGAATAAAAACAAACCGAATAAACAATTAATCAAAGATAAGAAAAGTTCACCCTCTAAGAAGAATAAATTGGATGAATCTTTAGAAGATAAAGATGAGGATTTAACAATGAATGATAGTAGTAGTAGCATTTCAGCAAACGATAGTAATGCTAATATACTGGATATTTTAGGACAAAGTTTAGGAGATAATACAGAAGAAGACGATACTGATTTTACTGATGTTGAAGAAGTCGTTGAAGACGATGAATATGAATATAATAGTGATCCAGAAAAATCTGCTTCATCAAATAAAGGAGTTAAAATGTTTGAAGGAATTGATGATACCGACGATGATTCTTCAGATGACGCTGATGATGACTTTGAAAGTGATGAATATGATGATATGTTATTAGATTCTGATGATCTTGATGATGAAGAAGAAGAAGAAGAAGATGATGATGATGATGATGATGATGATGATGATGAACAAGAAAATGAAGAATCTGGTCTGGGTTTAAAAGCTCTTTTAGCAAACAGTATTGCTACTGATGATGAAACTGATGAAGATTTTAAAGGAGAAGACGAAGATGATGAAGATATTGATATCAGCGATGAATCAGATTCTGAAGTAGTTAAAACAAATAAAAAGAAAACTAATGATAATGTTTCTAAAAAAATGGACAAGAAGTCATTACCTTCTAATGAATCTAGAACGATTTTTATTAGTAATATACCAAAAGAAGTAACTAAAGATCATATTAAAAAGTTATTTAAGAAATTTGGTGAAATTGAGAGTGTAAGAGAGAGAGGTGTAATACCTAAAGATTTAAAAACATCTAAAAAAGTAGCTGCTATTAAAAAAGAGATACATCCAAAAGTTAGTACGGTTATTATGTTTGTTGTTTATAAAACAGATGAAGCAGCGATTAAAGCAACTAGAATGAATGGAAAACAATTGTTAGGCAATTATTTAAGAGTTGATCTTGTAGATAAGAAATTAAGAAAGAAACCAGATGAAAAGAAAGCAGTGTTTTTAGGAAATTTACCATTTAGTAAGTAAAATATAGATTCTTTTATGTTCTCTGTTATATTGTATATAAAAAAGTGTGTTCATTTATTTAACACATTTATTGTTATTTTTAGCAATCAAAGATAACGACTTATGGGAACATTTTAAACAATGCGGAGAAATTCATTCAGTGCGATTGATCAGAAATAAAAGATTAGGTGTAGGAAAAGGAATAGGATATGTTAATTTCCAAAATGAAGATTCAGTAGCTTTGGCATTGGAATTGAATGGATCAACTCTTCTAAATCGAGAAATAAGAGTTCAAAGACATTCTATTGATGAAAATAGAGTTGTCAACAAGAAAAAACGATCATTGTCGGTTGATAAAAAAGTTAAATCTCCTAAAAAATTGAAACCCAATAATGCTGGTGTAACAGCTAAAACGGTAAATTAAATAAATATTTCTTTAAATTGTATTATATAACACAATTTTAATTATTATTAACTTATTTTTCTGTTCTTTATGTTACATAGGAAAATAATAAAAAGAAATTGAACGTTAAGAACAAATTACGAAAAACCAACAGCCCAAACGTAACGGAGAAGAAGAAGGTAACTAATAATTTTCAAGGACAAAAAGCTACAGCAGATAAAAAAAAGAAGAGGATGCCTAAACCGAAAGCTAATCTTTTGAAAGCATAGAAAATTAATTAAAATTTTAAAACTTTTCCATTTGTGTACATAATACATTTTAATGCACAAAATCTTTTGCAATAGGTTTTTCTTATATTATCATTATACTTATTTCAACGAATGTTAAGTTCTTTTTTTTAGTTATAAACATCCTATGAATTTAATTTTTATTATTAATAATCATTAGCAAAACTAAGAATTATATAACATTGTCCTTGATAATAGATATTTTTTTTTTTGCATAGGTGTAGAATCTTTATTTAAAAGTTGTATGTTAAATTATATTTAAATAAATAATACATTAATTAATAATTTTTAGTGCTGTTTTGGAAAACAGTAAATAAATGATTTTATTCCTAAAAAAAAAGAAAAGTATCGCTTCTTCGTTACGTTTTAATTTTGGAAATAATTTGTAATGGTAATTTATCCGAGTTATTAGCAACACAAGTTTGACAAAATCTTTTAGTAAAAAATATACTGCATCCTAAACAAACTGACTTTTTACAAATACTACAATCACCACCGATGACTAGAACACCTTTAGCAGAAAGATCAAAAGGATCTTTCATAATATAACATTCCTCTGAATAAATGATATGTCGTGCGAAAGGAGGTTTTGAACCCTTAAAGTCAAAGTACTCTTGTAAAGGGCAGAAAGAGCATGTAAACATTTCTCTCGTTTTTTCCTTAGACTCTTGTATCGAAGAGGTAGTCATCTATAAAGAAAAAAGGATTATAAAAACGATAAGATAAGATTTCGAATTACATTAGAGATTTCATTAAGCTACAATAATTTTATTCAACTCTCATATAATCGTATAATAATATAAATAAAATAATTATATTAAATATTTCATTTCATTTTATTGAGTGGATACACCTCTTTTAGAATCTCCTGGCCACCAAGCTGGTTTTATAATTTTTACTTTATATCCTTTTATTTCAATTTGTTTAGCATTAAAGGTTTCATTTAGACGCATTAATCCTAAACCATGTTTATTATTGTGTCCTCTATAACTGCCTATGATTTTACCAGATTCATCAATAATTTTATCATCAAATTCAAAAGATACAGTAGGAATCTGTTCAAATATCAAAGGTAGCAAACGTTTTCTCACTACACCAGTATGATATGTACGAGCTGTTAATTCTTGTCCAATATAACAGCCTTTGTAAAAACTAACACCATGTAAATAATCGCTATTAATTTCTAAAGGTAATGGTTTACCTGGTGGTAAATCATTAACACCTTCCCCAAGACCAATTTTGTATCTAAATTCTTTATAACTTAAACCATCTTCAGAAACTGTAATATTAGGATCTAAATATTTTATAATCTTAGATCTTTCTATATTTGATTCAGCAAGAATTCTTAAACCAAAACTCGATGATCTAGGATCTTCGCTAATTATAACATTGTCTATAAATTTGCTACCTTTGTTATTTGTAGTACCACAAGGAAAAATAGATCCTTCCAATGCATCTTTCTTATTTTCTTTATCGTTAATAATAATATCGGTTGGATCATACATAGACCAAACTTTCATATCATTATCTAATAACAATATATCTATCTTTTTTCTTACTCTATACATCTTTAAATGTTTCTCTAAAGATTTTGTTACTTGAGAATCGCACTCTATGTAGAAAACATTGTCTTCTTTGCTTTTATACAAAATAGTATCAAACAAAACTCTACCTTTGGTATTTAAGAATAAAGAATACATACTAGCAAAGCCTTCTCTCAAATGTCCTATATCATTAGTTATTAAACCTTGTAAGAACACTGCAGATTCATTTCCACTAACACGTAATACAGATCGTTCATTCAAACATTGTAGAATCTTTTTCCCAGATTGATGAACATTGGAAGTGAATGTTCCAATTTGTATTTGTTTTACATTAGCAATCTTATGTCTTTGCAAAGATGTTCGTAAAGTAAATTTACTTAGAAGATTTAACGTACTTCTTGACATTATATGATTATTATTAAACGATATCATTTATAAAATGCGATATTAAATTAATAGTTTATCTTCTTAATTTATATAAAACTTACATTAAATTGTTTTTATTATTTTGCTAAATATTTGTCAGCTTTGAGTACTCTCTTCTGGCAAATGTTTTATCTGTAAATCATAAATAAAAATGACATCGGTGTTAATAAAAAATTTTGCAAAAACATACAAGAATATTCTTATATCTTATTAATTAATAAATATTAAGTATACTTTAAAAACTATTATATTAGAATAAATATTTAAAAAACTGTTTATGATAATCAATTAACTAACCTACTGCTACAGAAGAGCCAATGCGCGCTATCTGTCAGACGAGAAAACAAATACTTTAGTAACCAACCAATAGAAAAGCATTGAATTTGAGTCCAGTAGTAGCAACATTATAAGCGCGTAATTCAAATTTGAAAATGATTGCAGCTACAAGAAATCTATTTATTAATCTATCATTATTATTTGTTTTTGTATAATATTATTTACTATATATAATATATATATGTATAACATGTTATTTACAATTTATAATATATATATGTATTATTATAATATTATTTCTTAATATATAACATTTATCACGATAAGACAAACAGTTTATAAATTCTTACAAATAATCCTTTTCTATAATAAAAAATAAATTCAATTCTAATCGATAAAATTTAAAGACCAATAGAAATAGATCTAAATAAGACTACAATATATCGTTTAATCGAAAAATGAAATAACGAAAACGCGTTGATGTAAATCAACAGTATATTGTTTTCCCGTATAATGGCTACGCTCGAATGAGACACGAATTTTTTCTCTGCCCCGCTCCACACCAAGCTCAACAAGCTGGTATCAACGTACAAAATTCTAGTGACCGTAGCTAATTGAAATGACTAAAAGTATCCACGTGAGTGGATTATCGGTGTAAAAAAGAAGCTACCATCTTCGGTTCGCATATACTCATCTCTTGTCCATGTTGATCATTTGAAATTTTGTTAAGTGACAGTGTGGTGACAGTAAGGGGGGGAGGGTTGATAGATACCAAAAAAGATATTAAAAATTAATTGAAGGAAAAAACGTAAGGATCTAGGTGGATATTAAGAAGATCTTCTTAACAAGCAAACAAAAGTGTGATCCTTATGGTTGCCTATTGCTGGGCACTGGTGAACCCCCAATGAAGAATCACTGGCATGGCCACACGACTGAGCCCCCGAAATTCGGAAGTAAACGCACTTGAACAGAGGGGCTATTTAATTGGCAAGAAAATTGGACAGGTTGCTTCCTTTATTACCTTTTCCCCAACTCCCTTTTTCCCCTTTCTTATATCAGAGATGAAGATTCTATTTAAATGAAATCCCTTAATGTCTTGTTTGTTTGTTTGTTAATCTGTTCAATCTCATTTACACGTGTAAAAGATTCCCATTGATATGAGCTGAATAGTATAAGATTTGAAACAATCGTTTAGGGTTCCTATGCTACCGTACATTTAGCTGAGTATGTCGACGGAACGAGTTCGAAGAAAATGCGATTGGCGTGTAAAATCTTTGACAAGGAAAAAGCACCCCCTGATTTTCTTGAGAAGTTTTTTCCTAGAGAATTGGAGATATTAACGAAGATCGAGAACCCGCATATTATCCAAGTAAGATACGTTCTTTAAGAGAACGTTCGTTCATCAAAAGGGGAACTTCGCAACATCTTCAGCTAATTAATTAATAGACAATATGTATATCTTCGATCGATCGGGTATTAATACGTCATTCAGGTGCACAGTATATTGCAACGTGGACCACGTGTCTTCATCTTCATGCGGTACGCTGACAATGGTGATCTGTTGGATTTCGTAACAAGAAACGGCGTTGTACCGGAACAACAATCCAAGTTATGGTTCCGTCAAATGGCATCGGGATTGCAATATCTTCATAGCAAAAATATAGCACATAGAGATCTTAAGTGTGAGAATATTCTATTGTCGAGAAAATTCAACGTCAAACTGGCAGATTTTGGATTTGCTAGATTTTGCGTTGATCACGAAGGTAGACGAGTATTAAGTAAAACTTATTGCGGATCTGCTGCTTATGCTGCACCTGAGGTTGTTTCTGGTACACCGTACAATCCTAAATTAGCTGATGTTTGGTCTCTTGGTATAATTCTTTTCATCATGCTGAATGCCTCGATGCCCTTTGATGATTCCAATTTGAGAAAACTTCTCAAGGATCAAATGTCAAGGAATTGGGTATTCAGGTCTCGTGTAAGAGAGTCTGTTTCTACCTCGGCGAAGAGTATTGTTAGACATATCCTCGAACCAGATATCACCCTTAGACTAACACTTGACAGAGTACTTGGTCATGAATGGGTACGCACTAGAAAAGAGAAAATCAATTCTCTTGCAGGAAGACTCGTTCATTCGGCACCACCAATTCATCCGCAGGTTCGTTGTTACACCTCTTCTATTATTTATAAATATTATTTTATAATTATTATTAATTTAAACGAAACTAAACACGTGTACATTTGATAGAATCATAGATCATAAGTTACTTGTCCTTGTTCATATTGGATAAATAATCCCTCCTTTTCACGATACTCTTTTACATTGAAACTTCAATGACGATGATGATTTTCGATTATTTTAACATAATAAGTAAAAAAATCTATCGTCACAAACTAATCGTTTAAAATAGGTAAGCAGTGGAGTTGGTGGTACCATTCCCCCAAGTTCCATTGCCAGAACTGGAAATCTTCCAACGTCAAAAGCTTTACCTTCGTTTAAAAATTCGGAAAATCAAGGAAACCCTGTAAAATCTGTCGGGACTTCTGGCAAAGATGCACAATCACCAATCGCAGTTGAATGATCATTTCATTTAAATTATCAAGAATCAAGATTATATCAAAACCTGGTCACAAATTCGAACCGAAGGTGTTTTAAACGTGTTGTTTTTTGATCTTTGTAAATCGGATTATTACAAGTACGAGAATATTATTTTTTTGATAAGAATATACATATATATATATACATATATAAATATATATATATATATATATATATATCTTTTATAAATAAAACAAATCTACACGATCTTTTAATTTTGTTTAACGTGGACGGTGGCAGAAAAGAAAAGAAAAGAAAAAAAAAATATAAATATACAAAGAAACTAGAAAAAGAGATTTATACAAATTATTTTTTCTTTTCTTTTTCAATAATATTACATTCAACAATAAAATAATAATAAACACGTGATTTATTCGTCGATTAAATATTTCGGATATCCTACTCCGTTTACCCATTTTCATTCCCCAAACACAAAACATATAAAAGTCCCATAATGAACAATATAATCCTGGAATAAAGACGAGTATAATATAATAAAATCGTTATTTTTGTTCGTTAATCATTAATCAATTAAAGTTTATTGTACAACTATACTCTACTAACATACAAAACTATACTTTCTGGTTACATATACATATATAACGTAATATCGTATTATAAAGAATGTATAACGGTATATAAGTAAATAGAATTTAATATATATTAGATGTTGTCAAGTATGAAATGGAGCTAAAAAAAATGCACACACAATTGAATTGAAAAATTGGCTTCATTTCATACTTGAAAGTTTCAAGTTTCAATATCAATTATGTGNATTTACGTTATAATAAGGATAAGAAATAATTTACATGATTTTATTATTTTCTCCTCGCTAGGTACAAATCAATCTCCGTTTAGTTATCGTAATAATAGCACCGTCTCTTTCTTGTTTTTATTTTTATTATTTTTTTTAACTTGGGGGGGGTGGGAGTAAGGACGGAAATATAAATCTCCGTGCCGTGTGAGAGATCGAGAGGACCGCGACGAATCGTTAATTTTCATGATTATTTATATTAATCTAAAAATCATTATCATTATTATTAATTATTAATTATTAATTATTAATTATTATTATTAATAATATTATTTCGTACTTCTTATGCACAGACGTTTCATTTTTATTTGATTTTTTTATTGTTGGTTGTATAAAGGTACACGTGAAATAGAACCAGGACCACTCATAAATAATCTTAAACGGGTGGTAACGCATAATCAAATCTTTTATAATCACGTCCAACATTTGTTTTCATATCGCATTAAATAAATATTCCTGCGTGTATCATTTATGGTACAACGTGGCCTGTAGATCAAGTTTATAGTGTACCATAAATGTTACATACATGGCATAGAACGTGTTAAACAGAAAAAAATTATGAATCAGATCTATTTCAAAATTTTTTACATTTCCCTTTCTTCTTTTTCTTTTATTTTTTTCTTCTTCAACAATTATCGTTATATTTGATTAAAAAGTTAAATAAAATAAGTAAGACTTTAACATATTTCTCAATCATTTTCCATTTCTTCTTATTTTCAATCGTCCCGTGAGTAGGGTTTCGTCTCGTAGCAGAGAGAAACAAAATAGATTAAAATAAACGAAAACAAACAAACAAATAAAATCATTCGTCGTTCGTTAGTACGTTAAATATTATACTTTTTTTAATTATTAATTATGAGATATTGCGTAATTTAAAATCATTCATTTCAATTCTAATCACTTTGAGGTGATAGTAATTTAATATAATTATTCTCTTAATGGTACGTAACGTTCAAGGACTATAAAATGATGCATTTCCTTCTCCTCCTCTTCCTCCTCCTTCTTTCATCATTTTTGGACGATTTTAAACTCGTATTTTTCTATTTACACCATCTAAAGCGTATTAATCATACGAAATTTGACTTTGCAACGTTTCTTACCTTACATTTATTTTTATATTTTTGTTTCTTTAAAAATTATTATTATTATTATTATTTATTTTTTTTCTATTTAACGTCCACCGAGAGACAACAGCGTACTTCCTTTCATAAAATTTATAGAATATATTTGTTGTTTATATTCATTAAAAGGATACTACCCTCCTTCATCATCCTCCCCTCGTCACAGATATCTGAAGAAAGATTTCTCATAGCCAGCCACCGGTCAATTTGTGAAACATTTCTTCGTTCAATGTTTGATTGGCTTCTTTCGAACGCATTGAGAGGAATATGTAACCACCGATAAATTCATGTACCACTTTACAATCGGCTGATTGACATTCGAATATGATGTTTTCTTCTTCGAATTGTACCATCATGTGTTTAACTTCCCAATTTACGTTCCAAGCCTGGATAAAAGAAAAATAAATCATCGATTATTAAAATCGTTTGAAATAAACATTTAACTGTTCAAGCATGACCATATCATTTAATTATTTTTCAAAGTTAATACATCAAATAGATGTTATTCGAATCACTAAAAGAAAGTCAAGACCCAATACTGGAAAAATGAATTTATTTCAATGTAAAGATTATGTTTATTGTAAATTAATTAAATAATAATAGTTAATATTATTATTATTATTTTTTATAGTAGTTTTTGTTTTAATAGTATCATTAAAATAAACAATATTGATTTAGTTTAAAATTTATTACAAAAAAAGATAAAAGAAGAAATTTGGAGAATTTTGGAGGATGATGATTAAGAAGACAACTCACCTTCATAGTATTGTACCTCCATGTCTTTAAATGATCACCACTGTTAAGTTCCATTCGCATAAGCCTGTTATTGGCAATACCCAATAGCTCATCCTTACTTTTACCAGTGAACCTAACTACGAAGAGAGATATACCATACTCCGGAAGTGATTGCCAAGCTTTGATGTAATTCAGTTTAGCTTCGACCAAAGGTAAATCCTTTACGTTAGCGTGAGCCTCTAAGATCCTTTGAACCAGCTTTATGGAGAAATTGAAGTATCATGATTAAAGAGGAACCCCTATTCTCGTTTGCATGATTAATAGATAGATTATTATTATCGAAAATAATACTTCAGTTTAATGAATCATTCAATAATATACCTTTCCTTTAAGCCTTTTTACAAATCTCGGTGCAACGTAATCATCTGGTGCAATATCCAAAGAGTTTGGATTTATCGCTGGTGCTGGAGCAGGTCTTTGAAGTTGTAAAAATGCTATTATGCTGTTTACTTCTGTTTCGTAAGACGAATCTGCGAGTGTACGACCTTTCGCTGCTAATCTACAAGCAGCCATCCACTTTGCGTATTGTTGTTCCTAAATTATAAATATTAAAAATATCTAATTGTCGTTGAAGTATCTTTCCATGTTTGTTATTAACAAAACATAACATGCCTTTTAATTCATAATTTTATAAGCTAATAAATTATTTATCTTTTAATGAAAAGAATTTTCAAAACGACTTACGGTATCGCATCTGATCCACATTTCGGTCATTCCTTCGGCACTGGGTACTTCCAATCTTATTCCATAACGACCTTGAGATAGATGAACGTCAGGTGTGACCTCGCATCCACGTAAATTAATGACATATGCAGGTGCATCTGAACTATTTGTTTCTTCTCTGGTTTTATGTAATCTTAATTGTAAATCCCTGCAGGTAAACCAGTATCGCTTGAACGCCTTCAATGTGAAACGTTTTGGTTTGAAAAAACGTAAGTAATCGCAAAGTTCTGGCACCTGGGTGATATCACTTGGACCGTTGTTAATGTTACTACCCTCGAGAGTAACTTGAAGGTCTGTTAACGCTGCATCTATGTCATCTTCTACGGGAGATGATGCACCATTGCTATCGTAACTTGTTTGTGGCATGGTAGCTTGAAGATTAACTTGCACCTATATTGTTACAAACATTTCTTTTTATTTATTTCTTTTAGAGTGTAGGATAATAATCGATTATATATTTTTTAAACTGTCTAGAGATTGTTTAATTATTATTATTATTTTTTTATTCCACTGTTATTATGGTTTTTAAATGTGGAATTTTGTTTTATCGTGGGAAAACGTTTAGATGAATTAAGTGTGTGTGTGTGTGTGTGTGTGTGTGTGTGTCTGTTTGAGTTTCTTAGAAGATTTGAAGGTTTATCCTTCGAGGAAATGTTATTTTTCGATCATGGTCAGTAGTTAAAAACTATCGGGTGGTATAGAAAAAAGATATTTTATGGTGCCAGCTGAAAAATCAAAAGGAAAAAAAACTTAGAAAATGATTTCTTCTTTGTATACCTGAAGAGCAGCAAACATGAGCATTTCTTCTTCGGTACATTCAATCTCTTCAGCTAAAAGTTGCCATTTGGCTTGCTCGTAAATCATGTTTATTCTGACAGCGTCAGTCTTAGGGTTTAAGTCGTAAAATGAATAAAATTTAAATTTGAGCCTTAGAGTGTCGTATTCACGTATACCCTGTTCCATAATAGAAAGAGACGAATCCAACCACGCTACGTTCATTCTTGCCCGTTCTACGAGACTTTTTGGCCTTATTAATTTCAATCGTACTTCTGGTGAAATAGAAGCTGGACTTTGTGCAAGTGATTCGGATAAACCACCATTTAATGCTTCCAAACTCATCGTACTGTTATTCGCATTAAATGATCCAGTACTCCCAAAACCTGACGAATTGTTATTTCGTTTCCATGTACTCGTATGTTGAAGCTGTACAAATAATTATTATAAATTATTATATTAATCACGTTTATAAAGAAATCTATTCTCCTTATAAAAAAAAATATATATAACATATATATAATATTAATAATTATATTATTATAATTATATTATATATGTATAGTATGAAATGAAGCAAATTTCAATTCAATTACATGCATTTTTTGCTAATATATTATATTATATATATCATATTATATTAATATAATAATAATAATACATATTATTATAATTATATAAATAAATAGTTTTAGAAAAATACCATCTCATCAAGAGTTATTTATAGTAATTTACATAGTTTCATTCTCTGTAAGCATGTTACTACAAACCATATAACATAACGAGAGTGATATGAAAAACAAGCAGTGTTATCTCACTAGAAAGTTTTTATAAACCTCAGATAATAATTGATTTTCTCTCCGGTTTTATATTATACTAACCGATACTGGAGAACTGATGGGTGTACTGTGATTTCTATTATTGGGTGTGACTGGGGCACACATGAAGGGACTACTTTGATCGAGACTCCCTGTTGATCCTCTGGGACTTTGACTTGCTGGGATAAAGGTATTCGTATCAGCTGGTACATTCCAATGACCATTTTTTTGATTTTCTACTTTTTTCTTAGTTGGTAAATCTTTTAAATTGTGTTTCAAATGAGAAGGTTCCAATGGTTTACAAAGTGATAATTCTTCTGGATGTCTGATGCCTATAATAATAATAATATTTAAAAAATAACATTGCAATGACCTTTTTTTTTATATATTTCTAATAATAATAATAATTTATATTATTATTAGGAATATAGGTGAACCGAAAAGTAATGTCCTTTTTTATTTTTAAAACCAGACTCTGATTAGTTTTTGATAAATGATAAATGAATATTGATATCTCCAGAAATGACATTACTTTCCGGTCCATTTAATATTGATAAACTTGCCAAGTTCTTTGCAGAGATTGATCACAGCGTTAAATGTTTTTACTGAGAAATCTACCCTACAATCCACCGAACGCATGTCAGGTAACTGTACCCGAAGGATTTTGTGCATTGGTGTGAAATGTAATAATGCATCTGCAGCAACACCGTACTGATCCAATGTACTTCGAGTTCTCGTCAACCAATGATTCCTTGCTGGCCACCATAAAGCGTGATCCGACCAATCCATGGCTATATCTGTAAACGAGTTGAATTGTTTTGTTTTCTTTTAATTGTACAATAAGGTTTATTACAATCAATCTAATTTAACAGAGGGAAGGTCACCCTGTAAGATATTTTTTAACGACCAATAAAAAGATAGAACTCTCTTTCTTTGAACTTTTGATTGATATATTTATTAACATTTCAGTAGGGTGTAAAATCAAATTTTTAGAAGTAGGAACACGAACTTATTCGAATTTTCATGAAAATAAATTTAAAGAAGATCCTTGGGGGAAAGGATTGGGGCCCTATCTTTTGGTATACTGGGGCCCTTAGTCCGTTTACTACTTAATCCGTCACTGACTAATATGAGGAGGAAATATTTCAAGTGAAATGCGAAACCTTCGGACGGAAATAATATCGTGGTGTGTCTCTTCTTGTTCTTCTTCTTCTTCACCCTTTCGGCTTGCAGCATTCCAATATTTTTCCTTCCCACCACCTCCCTCAGACCCCTGTTTCAGTCGTCGCATCTTACGGACGATTTGTTCGAAAGAAACTACCGGCGGGTTGTCCCTCGTAAAAAAGAAGAAGAAGAAGAAGAAGAAGAAGAAGGAGACATGGGGGTGTGAGAGTGGAGGAGGGTTTGGGTTCTATTCGTTCGTTCGTTGCGGTGAATGTCGTAGGGCGATTCAAAGGTTTCTTTCTTTTTCTTTGTCGTCTCGAATGAAAATAGGTAAAAAGACGATCGAGTTTGTTCTGTCAAGGATCTTACCTCGATTGATGATCACCATAAGAATTTATTTTTGTTTTTTATATTTAAAAAATAGTTTTTTGCTTAATAAATTCATCAAAAATATGAATTTGTATAAAAATGAATTCCACTATAATTGATTGATAAAAATGAATTCATTGTAATTGATTGATAAAAATGGATTAATAAAATATGAATATTATAAAAATGTATTCATAGATATAAGTTCATAGAAACGAATTCATAGGAATGGGTTAATGAAGGAAAGAAAAAAGATGGTGAATAAAATAAAAAAAAACACGATTTAGATCTACTTCGTGGAATATTAACGAGGGATTAGAAGAAAAACAAGAAGAAGAAGAAGAAGAAGAAGATAATTATTTGTCTTTCCATGAGATACACATATTCCTTGTTGACAAGACATTTAAAAAGAAACGACCCTTGGGATAACACAAAGGATTATTCGGTAGCGAATAGTAGAAAGGGTGGAACAGAAAAGAGAATGGGGTAAGTATAATTATTTGTTTAGGGTTTAATGAGTTCCCAAGAAACATCTCTCAGCCGTCAGTTTCTTTTTAAAACGAAATAGGGTGGATGGTTTGAATTTGATCTGAGGATAAACTATTTTTTCAAGAGAAGATTCCACTATCACTTTTTCCTGTTCATTCATCAAAAATCGAATAATGTGAATAAGAATGTATTATATAAATTAATAAATAATATTAAATGATTATCATAGCGTCAGCTGAGTGGACAACAGCTGGTGGAAGTCCAAACAAAACAGGGAGTCATTAAAACAAATGTAATTTGTAAACTAATTATCAGAATTTTATAAAATTTTGACATGTATCATTTGAAGGTATGTACTATCCAGAAATCATGTAGATTTGTAAACAGTATTTTCCCATATATATGTCAGACCCGAGACTTATTGAGTGACTTGTTATAAGATTTATAAACAAAATTGATCTGAGGATAAACTATTTTTTCTTGTTCATTCATCAAAAATCAAATAATAAACAAGAATGTATTATATAAATTAACAAATAATATTAAATGAATCATAAGATTCTATTTTCGTATTTAATCAAACTATACAAATTATAATTCGCTGTTATAATAACCATTACAATAACTTATTCAAGATTAACAACCCATGAAAATGTAGTTTTTCAAATAAAACAAGAACACAAGAAGGTTTCACGTAACAGATTACCAATCACAACCAAAATGGATCTCTGCAAAAATAAAACAAAATTAAACGATAAAAGGAAATTGAATTCTACGAGAATATTTTACCCACTTTAATCATCTCCCCCTCCATCCATTAAAGTTCCTTTCTCAATCTTTCGATCATGTTTATCGAGATACTGAAAATACCCATGTAAAATAAACAAAAAACAATATCTACACAACTAATATACTTTCCACAAGAGACCTTTAATGTTTTCTATGTTACAATTTGTGAAAATGACAATGATGATGATTCTTTACTTGTATGAGTGTGCAAGTATACGTAATTCTATGATTGCAAGAAGAAATATTGGCTTGGTGGAAAAAAATGTGAGATTTTCCTATTGAATTGTCACCAAAAATTCAATATTTTTTTTCCATTGACAAATATTAGAAAAAAAAGAAGAAGGAAGAGGAGGAAGAAGAGAAGAAGGAGGTAAAGGAGGTAAAACAAGAAGGAGAGATGAGGATAAGAGAAGTGAGTAGAGAGTATGTTTCCCCATAGAGGAGGCAACATGAACAGCATACGATTCTGCAGCTGCACTCTATAAATATCTTGAACGTTTTAGGCCGACCAGAAGAGCTCAACAGCAACCGCAAAGTTAAACCGCTTGTTTCAGGGACCGGAGATCCTAAAATCCGCCTTCTTTGGTCACCATTGATGAAAGAAAAAAGAAAGGAGAAAGAGAGAGAGGGAAATAAAGACCAAATGACGCCATGATTTTCCTTATCTGAGAAAGATATTAACCACACACACACACATACACATACACACACACACAAAAGAGCGACAACATACCACGTATTGCGTTTTATAATTCTCGTACAATTTTATATTTTTACATATATTTTAACAATTTCTTCACTGAAAGAAAATATTTCCATGTTGGAATAATCTCGTCAAAGTCAAAAGTTCAAATTAATGAAGATAGATTAGATAGTAAAAAATGAAATGATACTTTTATGTTTTCTAATAAACAGAACTATTAATTTCAATGATCTCATATGATTGCATTAGAGAGTTTATTTTAATTGAAGAACCTTGAGAGAGTTGTTCTCTTCATTGATGAAAAAGAATTTCTTCTTTTCACCATTTATTCCATGATCTTTATATTATTTAATTAATAACAAAATATTAAACGTAATCAATATCTCCTTTAATTAAAATTAACAATAATAATAATATTTTTTTATAATTAACTTATATTACAGTTGTCAAGTATGAAATGGAGCAAAATCAAATTTAATTATGTGCATTTTTTGCTCCATTCCATATAAATAATAATAATAATAATAATAATAATTATTATTATTAGCATGAATTAATAAGAAAGGCAAGGCTTTTAATGATCAAAAAAAGAAATGTTCATGGAATTTCTGATACTGCGCAAATCATTACAGTCTTAAAGCGTTGGCGCGGTTCTTGGAAACATAAATGAAATCTCGATCTTTACCGATTCGATTCGATTCAATTCAATTTGATTCGCATAGCGTTACGAATTATGCTATTTGCTAAGTTATAAATCGTTTTACGTATGCATCTCGTATCGCATTAAACGACGTATATGCTGGCTACGTTTAAAATGTGCGTCCTAGTTTTGAAACTTCGAGACTTTATCGCGATAAAGTTTTCTAACATTGGCTAATTTCCTTTCCCTTCACCCCCACTTCACCCTCCTCCTCCTCCTCTTCCCACCATCTCAACCCTCTTCTAATTATTTTCTTTCAGTTTTCTTTTATTATACTT
The DNA here is from genome assembly GCA_023678845.1 of Mischocyttarus mexicanus. Lineage (NCBI taxonomy): Eukaryota > Metazoa > Arthropoda > Insecta > Hymenoptera > Vespidae > Mischocyttarus > Mischocyttarus mexicanus. The sequence goes on along the minus strand of JACGTP010000046.1, from coordinate 372,144 downwards.
CCACTACTACTACTACTACTACTACTTTGTACAGTTTTTTACAATCCATCATTTAAATTGTAAAACTGTTGGTGCATTATTATAAACACGTTTACTATGACAAATAAACACAAGTTAAGTCAATGCTTAATTTTTTTTTCTTTTTACATATATGATTGTTTATTCAATTATTCTTCTCATGCAACACAACCTTCTGTACGTTCTTATTTATACCATTCCATGCATTAGTTTCCATTTTTTATTGACAAGTATCACGCAATCGTATCATACCCAACACTAAACTCACTACCTACGCGAACATTACTTTAATTAAATAATAAATTAAGAATTTTTATCGATTATTGGATCTATTTCTCTATCTTTGTATGAAATGAAGCAAAAACTGCACATAATTAAATTAAAATTTGTTCCATTTTATATTTGACAACTTTAATCTATATTACATTGTAATAATATTTAAATATAATTCACATAAGATATTTTTTAACCATAATAATCGACACAGATATTTTTCTTATCCGATTTACCGGTAGATGATGATAATATTCCAAAGAAAGTCACCGCAAGTTCCCGGAAACCACGAGGAAATTTTATTTTATATTTTTTTTCGAAAGGAAGTTATTTCAAACACGTCTCGTGGTTATTTTTTTCTTTATCGTTCTTAGCAAATAATATACGAGGAAGATACTTAAATAATTTTGTTTGTTTGTTAGAGTTTCCTTTTTACAAGGCTCAAAACTTTTCAACCTTACTCGCAGAAGGCTCATTTTTCAAGAAATGAATCTTTTATTTGTCGATGTTCCAATAAAAATTTTCAATCGTTCAATGACACATTTTTTACTTCAAAGTATACTCTAATCACTGGTAATATTTTAAACGAGCTAACTGTAAATTTTCATTCAACTTTTAAACAATTTAAGTAGTACAAAATTAAATAGTTCATTTAAATAATTCAAATAACCATCATCACGTTATTGATGAAATTGTGACTAACATGGTAGTCAAAGTGTTAAAAAACGTATTTAATATTTTATTTAATACTTCATTTTATCCTCTTTTGTATGATTTAAAAAAAAAAATAAAAATCTATAAATAGTTTTCAACGTGATACGACATAAACATATAGGGGTACGTGTTATTATGAAAAACATAGTCTTCTTCTATCTCACGTGTTGATCTTATCCTTCCATGTTCTAAAACTAAAGAAGAACAAGAAGAAGAAGAAGAAGAAGAAAAAAAGAAGAGTGAGGAACAATTTGTCAGAGAAACGTGTCCCCTTGACGATATTCCAAAAACCAGAAGTGCAGAAGATAAACAAACTATTTTCCAGGCACGTGTTAATGACGATTTAAAGGATTTCAAATGAAATTAAAACGAATCCACAAACGTATATTTCTTATCCTTTTTTAGAATATTAAGCTTGCTGTTTTTACTCAGTGTGTTGTTTATATGAAGGAATCATCTGTTTGAGAAGATTAGAAAATATTAACTGTCGAGACTTAGACACGCGATCGTGACTGACATTAAAAAACAGTAATTACTGTTCTAGTTTAAAACGACCTTGTACTGATGCACAAGTATTACAGAAGATCAGTGGTATTCGATTCCTTTTAAGATGATTAAAAAACAAAAAACAATAATAATAATAATAATTACAATCTGATCCAATGATTAAAAGTAATCTAATGTACAAATGTATAAACTAAAAAACCTAATACCGAAACAACGAAGAGTAGATAACTAATTTCTATTTTTTAAATATTTAAACAGCTAATAAAAGAAACAAAAATTATTTTTATTCTCTGGAATAGACATTTAACTATTCAAGTATAATCATATTATTTAATTTTTCTGAACCTTTAACATATTAAAAAAATGTTTTTCCAATCAGACTTAATAATAGAACACTAAAAAAGTCAAAGCAAGTAAAGTGAGTTTATTTCAAGGTAAAGATTATGTTTATTGTAAACTAATTAAATAATAGTACTTAATATTATTATTATTATTTTAATTGGTATAATAATATTGAATATTAGGTAATAAAGTATGAAATAGAGACAAAACAATCCACACAATTGAATTAAGAATTTGTTTCATTTCATATTTAACTGGCTAATATAAAATCTTATCAAGTTCTCTATTTTTTTGGTGATCCAATACAAATTTTGTATTTATTTTTACGAAATATTATATAAAAAGGAGAATAGAAGTAATATGAAACGTTGTTTGAATTTAAAAATAAGTTGGAAGAGTTAAGACGAATGATGATAGAATAAGACAAAGTGTATTATTATCGTTGTCCTCAATAGTGTGTCATCGTGCCACACCTAACGGTTAATATCCTCGATAGATTGACAAACAAATAGATAGATAGATAGATGATAGATAGAACTATTGATCGATAGATCAAAGAAAGAGAATCTTGTTGTTATGCAAGCTACGTTTCTAAAACGTTATATGAAGACTTTCTTCTAAACTTCATCAAACGTGCTAGTTTTCATACGTCGAGAGCTATTTTATACCAAGCCTACTTCCGTCTATTTCTAATCCGACTTCCGTCATCGTTAACGAATTGGGAACATTGTACAAACTTCTAAGAACGATGATCTAATTTTCTCTTCAAAGTTATCCAACATTAGTTTCATAAGAATAACAGAGCTAATATTTCAATATAAACTTCTCTCAAATACAAATTTTCTATGTTTTTTTTTTCTATTCTAATTATAATTTGATATTTTAATAATATCAAATATTTTAGATTAAATATATACTAATAAATATATAATTATAAATTTATTGTTAAATATTAGGATTGGTGGAAAAAAAAAATATTTGATTTGTTGTCTACAATTTAATAGGAGAATCTGATATTTTATTTTCCATCAATTTAATATACTATAATAAACAATATATTAAATAATACACGTGTGATAACAAAATCTAATAAAAATTTCCAGTAAATAATCGTATCTGAGATTAATATTAACAAATTATTCCAATAAGGACAAAAATAAATCTAAAAATGTACTTTCTAGGGATAAACTAAAATATTAATATTTATATAATCAATGAACACGTGTGTGTTTGTATGCATGTATGTGTGTGTGTAATATCACATATACATGTAATAAAAATGAGTAACATGTAGGATGAATGAACACGAACGTTTTTCGTTGGTCAAACGATTATCCAGAAAGTACCATTACCAATAATAATAATAATAATACGTAGAATAATAGAAGTACGATTAAACAGAAGGATCTATGACAATGGGGTGTATCTACAAAACAAGAATGACACGAACAGGGTGAGAATACGAGTATAATATACCCATACGAACCTTCAGTTAACATTATTTTTTATTTTCGTTTCTCGTCGCATTGGAAAACGAGTTGGAAAGGTTCCTGAAGGATGAAACGATTAAGGGTGGAGGTCTGGACTCTCTGGGCTGGGTTGAGAGAAGAAGGAAGGGGTAGTTGATTCGTTTAATTGAGAATTCCAAACGGATCCAACGAGTTTGGTCCAGCAATAAAACTTGGGATCCTCGAATAAGGCTAATTGGATCTCGAGATTTCGAATCGACTCTCAAATTAACCCCCCTCTAGCCCACCCTACCTTACAACCATTCCTCCACAATTCTCCCTGGGTAGAAACTCGTTCGATATAAGAATTAACTAATTCTCATTTGAAGTTTCTTTTTTTTTATCCGAGTCAATTAAATCATCAAATTTATAATCCTCATTTTTCCATTAATTCTTCTATCGTAGAAATAATCATAATTAATATTTATTAACTTTTATCTGAATGAAATATCGTATTGCAACAATTTGTTCGTCAAATTTCAATTTTGTGGTCATAGGAAAAAAAAAGAATTAAAAATAGAAATAATAAATTAAAAGTAATGGTATTTCTAAAAAATGATGTTGCACAATTATTCAACCTATTAAATATTGCATTGCAACAATTAGAAAAATCATGTTAAAAAATATTATTTTGACTGAAAGAAAATCAATATTTGTTTATGTGAATTATTAATAATAAATTAAATATTCAAATATTAATTTCTTTTTTTCTCCAGTGTCTATTGTCCATAAACATTTCCCAAAAAACAAACAGAAAAAACGAGTATCGATTGGCTTTTCGAACCACCATCAAAGAAAAATGACAAGGAACTGGTAGAATAAAAGAAGTGCGTGTGAGTTACAATAGAATAGGGGGTGACGTTCTTCTACGTAAAACTTTAAATAATTACTCACCACCATCTAAACCACCATCACCCCCCACTTCCTATTTTTACGATCCTACGAAAGGAAGGAAGGTCGATGTATTGTCTATTGTTTAACGATGGAAAAATATGGGGTGGAATCGAGAGTGATGCTAGGTGAAAGGAAAACGGCCCTTTTTTTCTACAGAAAGGGAAGAAGAAACAAGGGGGTGGGTTGACGTAAAGGTAAGGGGTGGCAAAAAGGGTGGTTTTGCATAGAACACTACTACTACTACTACTACTACGAAACCACTCGTTTTCAAAGTACCCTCTTTACGATTTTTTTTCTTTTTTTTAAACCCTTCTTCTTACTCGAGTCTTTCCCTTATTCTTTCTTTCCTACCAACACCCTCTTCTCCTCTTCCTCTCCCTTCTTCTTCTTCTTCTTCTTCTTTTTTTTCTCAAGTAGATTCGAGGATCAACGGAAAGAACTAGCAACCCCAACCCCAATCCCAATCCCAATCCCAACCCCAACCCCTAACCCCAACCTCAACTCCAACTCCAATCCACTCTTCTCAACGTCTGAAATCCGGCTGACGAAGTTCCTTTGATTTCTCAGCCGATTAAGTGGATCTCATTCTGTCCTCCCCACTTCTTCTTCTTCTTCTTCTTCTTCTTCTTCTTCTTCTTCTTCTTCTTTCGATATTCGTAGGACAAAAAAAAAGAAGGGAATGAGAGGAGAGAAGTTCCCAATTGGAGTTGACAATTAAATTGAAACATCCTGGGAGAAAGAAGAATACAAAGAGAGGGTTGTGGGTGGTTTTATTTTTTATAAATATGTATATCGTTTATACAAGGTGTGTCTCTAAAGGGTTTATTTTCCTCTCATAAAAATATTGGAATAAAGTTGATATATAAATGATAAGTCGTTCAATATTTAGCATTTATTAATTTTGGGGATATTCTTTTACCCTACACACACATACACACACAAATAATTGTTTAATTAATTTATAAAATTACAAAAAAAAATCAAATAAAGAAGAAGAATCTGTTTTTACTGATTCCTGAATATGTTTAATATTTTAGAATATATATTAGATTGTTAAATATTAAATGAAGCAAAATTCGAGTTTAATTATGTGCATTGCTTTGCTCCATTTCGTTCTTGACAACCAAATAAAATAAAAGATATTCATAGTTTTATTATTCGAACAAATCATCGTTATTATAATCTGGGTCAACAAAACCTAATCGTTAAATTTGTTTGAAAGTTTGAATACCAACGATTTTAAATCATTGGAGTCTTGAAAGTTGGTGACGTCACAAAAGTCAGCCTGGCAAAAGCTAAAACGAGCGATTTCGTATGAACCTTACGAAGAAGAGATGAGACCGCCCGCATGTTAGTTATATACATACATACATACATACATATGTATTTTTATACATACATGTTGTCTATGTATTTGCCCTCGTTCGCTTAAAAGCTAAACGAAATCGATACCTTCTTCCTCTCTTTCTCACTTGCTTCTTCTTTTTCTTATTTCTTCTTTCTTCTTCATTCGTTCTAGCGTTCCTTCCTTCCTTCCTTTTCATCCCTTTCGACAATATATTATCCTGCAGACGCTCCTAGAATTTCAGCTACACCTTTTCTAAGCTGAACAGAGAGGGATTGGTTTCTCATCTAGAATCGAGTCAATGTGTCCTTGATAATAATACACTCGTTTTATTCCCTCTTAAGTATACTTCGATCATTTTACAATTAAAGTCTTAATTTGTAATGGTTAATTATATATATTTTAATATCCCAACCCCCATTGACATTATTAACTTGTCAAATATGAAATGGAACAAATAATGCATGTAATTAAATTCGATTTTTGCTTCATTTCATACTTGACAACCTGATATATATTTTATTTAACATTTATTAATAATATTGCTAAAATGCTATTATTTTAGAATTAATTTACAGGATTTTGCTCCATTACATACCTGATAAATATTTTATTTAACATTTATTAATAATATTACTAAAATGCTATTATTTTAGAATTAATTTACAGGGATTTTGCTCCATTTCATACTTGATAACCTGATATATATTTTATTTAACATTTGTCAATGTTTTATTTATTGTAATAATATTAATAATATTATATACTACACTAATACATATATGCATTACATATTATTATATAAAATGTTATTATTTTAGAATTAATTTACAGGATTTTGCTTCATTTCATACTTGACAACCTGATAAATATTTTATTTAACATTTATTAATAATATTGCTAAAATATTATTATTTTACAATTAATTTACAGGATTTTGCTTCATTTCATACTTGACAACCTGATATATATTTTATTTAACATTTATTAATAATATTGCTAAAATGTTATTATTTTAGAATTAATTTACAGGAAGGAAAAAAGAAAAATATCGCTAGTGCTATACGTTCTTCTTCTTCTTCTTTTTCTTCTTCTTTATTTCCCTCAACCCACTCACATTCTCATCCCCTTATTCTTTCATTCTTTCTTGTTATTACATTGCGACTACTACGCATTGTTAGGCACGAACGTGTAGGATTGTCTCGAAAAATATTTGGCATTGCTGTATAGTACTTGAAAAAAATCTCATCCAGAATTGCATTCGTTGACAATTTTCTTTCTAAATTCCCAGACGTGATTTATATATCAAATAACAGGGAAACTATTGTTAATACATATTTTTAAGTATTCTAATTAAATCCTACTTTCCTCTCTACACCCTTTAAGTTACTTATTTTTTCTATTTGTTGTGTTTTTTTTTATAGAACGAAATGATAAAATACTTGAACGCGTTAGTCAGTGTATACCCGGCCGCATTTTCTGCGTAACGGAAACAGTTACGACCTTGACTCGAGAACGAGTTAAAACATACATATTCATTGGTGCACCATAAAAAGACAAGTACGTCATCAGTGTGCTATGAGAGTTACCTGTTAGTTTGACTTGTCGAGAAATTATTTGATAAGTTTTATCAAAGATTGATAAGAATTATAATACACGAGATCAATAATCTCAATTTTAATCGTACCTATATGTTGATGAATTACAAAATATTTTAATTTAACATAGAAAGACACAATTTATTTTAATATAATATTATTAATAATATTATATTATACTTTATACACTAATATTTAATTATATTATATACTGCACTAATAAAATTTTCTTTTAACTTTACAATCTACCCACGTGTGTGTGTGTGTATGTTTATGCATCTGTCAATGTTTAGTTTATTGTAATAATAATAATATTATATTATACTGTATACACTAACATTTATTTATATTATATACTACACTAATACATATATGCATTATATAGTATTATATAATATTCTACAAATATTTTGAGATGACTTATTCGAATAATAAGACAAATAATATTTTCATAAGAGAAATACCCTAATTTCATATTCCTCCTTCTTCTTCTTCTTCTCCTTCTTCTTTCTCAGTTGAAAACAAGTTACGTCACGGTTAATAAATATCTAAGTCGCTAAAACTACATCTATCACATCAATTTCAATGCAAACCTATTGTTATTTTATATTCAATAGAACACTATAACAAATTTCAATCAACTTTATCTATCGATTACGAATCATTTATGTCTGTATACACATTTATATCAATTATCAACACACATAGACACAAACATAGACACACAGAGATATTTATTATACCATTTTATCAAGCTTATATATTGGAATTTAAATTAGATCAGATGTGGAATTCGTGTAAGATCGAATAAAAAAAAAAAAAGAAGCATGTTTAACCACATTTAAACACATCTCTCATCCTTTTACCTTCTTCTCTAATCTTTTCANAAAAATAAAATAAATATATTCTTTTTATGCATCTGTCAATGTTTTGTTTATTGTAATATTATTAATAATATTATATTATACTCTATACACTAATATTTAATTATATTATATACTACACTAATAAAATTTTCTTTTAACTTTACAATCTATCCACGTGTACTCGTGTCTGTGTTTTTATGCATCTGATATATTATATCATATTATTATTCATATTATTATATAATATTCCACAAATATTTTGAGATGACTTATACGAATAATAAGACGAATAATATTTTCATAAGAGAAATACCCTAATTTCATATTCCTTCTTCTTCTTCTTCTTTCTCACAGTTGAAAACAAGTTACGTCACGGTTAATAAATATCTAAGTCGCTAAAACTACATCTATCACATCAATTTCAATGCAAACCTATTGTTATTTTATAATCAATAGAACACTATAACAAATTTCAATCAACTTTATCTATCGATTACGAATCATTTATGTCTGTATACACATTTATATCAATTATCAACACACATAGACACAGAGACACAGACACACAGAGATATTTATTATACCATTTTATCAAGCTTATATATTGGAATTTAAATTAGATCAGATGTGGAATTCGTGTAAGATCAAATAAAAAAAAAAAGAAGCATGTTTAACCACATTTAAACATATCTCTCATCCTTTTTCCTTCTTCTCTAATCTTTTCAATCATCGGAATTCATAGTCTTCTAATCCCCTATCTCTCTCTTTCTCTCTCTCTCTCCACCCCTCCTAATCCTTCTCTCATTCTCAGCACGTGCTGTCACGATCAGAAAGTCATTAGCAAATAACTGGATAGAGAAGAGTAACGGGAGAGTCGAGTTAATCAATTTACGAGCTACCCACATGATTCTCATCTTTAAATCATTCAGTCGATACCTTGGTGTACTAACTTTATGCTAAATTATGAGATGAATTGTACATTTCTGGTAGGATGTAACAACTAAATATATATGTGGGAGTAATGGTTTAATATAAGAAACTTTTATTAAAATATTTTTAATTAATCAATCGTTATATATGTGTATGTTGGTTTATTATATTATTATTATTGTTATTATTATTATTATTATTATTAATATTATTAAACTTCTATTAAGATATTTTTAATTAATCAATCGTTATATATGTGTATGTTGGTTTATTATATTATTATTATTATTATTATTTTAAGAGAAATTAATAATAAATAAAATGATCATTTTTTCTATTATATAATATTGTATTATAAAAATAATAATAATAATAATCTAAAAACATTTAAATCCAATCTCACATTGATATCAAATAAAATGAAATAAAATAAAACATTGTATTATAATAATATTCCAAAAATATACTTTAATAATCTAAAACCTTATAAAAATCCACCTTCACATTATTACAAAAACAAAAATATAATAAAATATTATAATAATATTCTTAAAATAATCTTGAACAATCTGAGACCTTTTAAAAATCCACCTCTCTTCTCGTTAATATAAAAAGAAAATAAAATATTATAATAATATTCCTAAAATATACTTTTAATAATCTAAAACCTTATAAAAATCTATCTCTTCAAATTGACATAATAAAAAGAATAAAATAAGATATGAAATAAAATATTACAGTACAAAACCTTTAACTTACTAAACACTTATTGTTTTTTTATTTTTCTTCCAAGATAAAACAAAAAAATAACTTACAACGAATTAAAATGATTGTAATAGAATGCGAACTAGGAAAAATTTTAACAAATATTTAGTCACGCTATTTCATTATTTAACCTCCTCGACTTGATCTTTAATTAAGAGAAATTAATTCGCGTGCGAATTGTTTAACGAGCATGACCCAAAAGGACAAGTTAGGTTTCCTTTGTGTAATATACCCCCCTCACCCCATTAACAAAATTTATCCCCTCTATTTTCTTTGTCACAGATCTGGGGAGTTGTTTTCTGTTCTTTTTTTTCCCTTCTTTTTTCTTTTTCATGTAACTTTACTCAGGGGTGAAAAACATGCTTGATGGGTATCACCATGGGGTGTTTGTACTTCTTAATCGTTCAATTTGCATCCCTTGTTATTTTTACTCACCCTCCTACCAATACTACTTTCTTCCTTTCATTACAAATAACTTCCCCACACACTTTTCTTCCTTTCCTCAACCATTCCTGTTTTCTATAATTTAAATGAAACCTACCCTCTTCTCTTAGTTTTCTTCTTTCACAAATTCTTCCACACTTAGGGGTGTTCTCAGATATTTGTATAAACGTTGTAAACATATTTTCTATAAAACTGTTTAATTGTCTTGCTTAATAATCAATAATTAATTCTAATTAACTTGTTTATTATATATGTGTTTATTTTTACAACTTTGAGGTGACCACAACTTTCCCTTATATTTGTTTTCTTGTCTATTTATTAATAAAAATTAATTATAGTATTAAAACAAAATAAATGATTAATGATCTTATCGATTTTAACGAGTACAGAAAAATAAATGATCATAAAATTAGAGATGAATTTTAACCCAAACGTTTTAAGGTGGAACAAGGAAGAAATAAGAATAGAAAAATAAAAAGAAGATGAAACATGAATGGGGGTGGGAGTTAGGATGATGATGATGATAATGATGATGATGATGATGATGATGATGGGATTGGTGCAATTAGTCGCTCCACGGGAAACGCATGCGGTAATGAGGCACGACCGGTCTCTCTGCTTCCGGAACAGTTCTGTTACACGAATACAAGTGTATATATTCTACACCTATATTGTACGAGGTTATTCATCCTACTTTTATGATCTCTTATCAACAAATAGAAAATTCAAAAGTATTAATAAATAATTCAATTATTTATTAATACTTAACTCTGATAAAATATTATTTGATTATCCTTCGGTAATTGAATTTATCCCTCAATAAATAATTTTTATTATACATAATAAATTAATCTAATTTAATTATTTATTAACAAAAATAAAATAAATGTTAAAAAAAATATAAAACACAGAGAAAAGGATTATTTTTTAACTTGGACGTAGAATAATTTCCATTAAACGTGTGTGTATCGTTAAAACAATAAAAACATATCTTGTAATATATAATCGGAAGGAAACACAATGTATATAGTTTGACATTATAATAAGGCAAAAAGATGATACACACATGCATATACGTTCGATCGGTTCGTAAAGTTCGACGACGATTATCAAGGAAACCAAGCGAAACGTTTACGATACAATGGCGACAGTCTATGTCGATATCTCTACATGCAATTCACGTATATGTAACATACACATATGTACATACATACCCATATGTACATTCATACCCATATGTACATTCATACACATATGTACATACATTCATACACATATGTACATTCATACCCATATGTACATTCATACACATATTTACATACATACAACACATATGTACATACATACAACACATATGTACATACATACACATATGTACATACATGCACATATGTACACACATACACAATGTACATACATACACATATGAACACACATATGTATATGCACATGTGTATTTACATATGTACATTACGCATATCTTAAATACTTGGTATGCGTATGCATACACAAACACATATGTATTATAAAATATGCAAGGATCCCGGACATCTTATCACTCGTGCATGCACATTCTTAGCTTTCCGCGTTCGTGGATATCGTTAGACTGTTTCCGGTCATGTTTAGGATAAATCTTCTCCCCCTTTTTCCTGTAACTTTTCCTACGCGAATAAAATATCTATCTAAAGATAAATTAATAATGACTGATGATAATTATATATATATATGAATTAAATCGATATAAATTGTATTTATTTTATATTATTTGATGATTTTATTTTAACTACATATCCATAAATAATTGTAATATAATTGGAATATAATTGTAATATAATATATTTATTATATATTTTTTATAATTTATTAATATATGAAGATATTAATGTTACAAAAATTATATGATTGAATAATAGAAAAAATAAACCAGCTATTTTTATTTCTACTATAATAAAATTTGGATTGAAAATAAAATTATGATGATATTAAAATGATATATGTATGTATATATAATTGTGTATATTTTGTTTTTAGAAATACAAACTTTGATTAAAAGATAAAAAGACATTTTTTGTACGAAATATTGAATCATTAATCACTAAATGTCAAGATTTGAAAGTAAAAAATAAAATAGAAATTAATTGAACATTTCATATTTTAATTATCCCAATAAAACGAATAAGTATAGCTATATATATAAATGACATGAGAAAAATCATTAGAATCCTTTTACATTGGAGATTTAATCAAAGATAGTTAATGGATTTCAAACGATCTAACATAAGTGGACATTCTAATAACGTAATAAGCATTTCAATAGAATCCAAAGATAATAATCAGAAAAAATATAAAATGATCAAGTGTGGTGGTGATCGATATAAAATAATGACGTGTGGTAGGATTACGTACGTCCCTATGTAAGTGAATTCTAAACACCATGAATGGAAACGAAGGCGTCTAAAAGTGAATGGAAAACGAGAAGTGAGTTTCGCCTACGCATTCAACTTTAATCGTTTCCAATGTGAGAGAAACCCTATATATGCATGTGTATATATAAATATACTATATACTTTTCGTAATCTCTTTCTATATATATATATTGTTAAAAAATTGGATAAAAATGATTCTTTAAAGTGTTTTCAATAATTATTGATAAAACAGAGAATAGGTGCTAAAAAGAATGAGTGAATGAGTGTGAGTGAATATACGTGGGTCTGATATGAAACAAGGAACTATGAATGCTTGGATGTGTGCGTGTGTTTAATCAACAAATCGAGACGCATTTGTATGTAAAAAAAAAAATTAAAACACACACAAAACAAGTACTTGAGAGTTTAAAAAATAAATTAAAAAGAAGAAGAAGTGATCACTTGCCGAGATGTACGTTGATTATGTATCTCATTATGAAATAAATATAACGCGAGATCGTATTTGAAACCCTATTCAGTTCTATGTATGCATATACGTGTGGATTTAGCAAAAGTTTATTCTCGTGAATTATGGGACACGTACCATACAGTATCCGAGTTTAAACAAAATTCTACAACGTTACGATTAGCTATCAGATTTTTTTTTTATCGACAATTATTCGTGTAATATGTTTAACACTAACACCTACGACACTCGCGATCAATGTTAAAAAAAAAAGGTTTAAAAATGATAGTCGACTTACATTAGATGTACTTTGTCCCTTATATCCAATGCTACATATCCATATCCATAACTGCACTGTATCCATATATGCACTATACACACTTGCATACATATGCATATCACTTGCATAAGACGAAAATACTCACACGCGTATACGCGACGCGAAATAAATGACATATTCTTAATATTGTTGTTTAACCTTCCGACGCTCGAAGAAGACTATCGATTATTATCAAAAGTAGACACGAAGACATTCGACAATTACCGAACATACACGAAGGTCAATAACAAATCTAACGACGAAATAACAACGTTCAGTTGTCGACATTGCCCGAAGAGTGACGGAGAGAGACGAACGTAAACAAAAGATTGAAAGCTCAACTAAGCCGGTAGTTAAAGAATGTTTTTTCTGAGAATTTCATATATAACGAATTTCCTAGAATTTACCGAGAAATGTAAACAGTACCGATCTTTCTTTTGTCAGCTGACCTACTTTTGTACTAGTGACCTACTTTTCTCTTACCAGTGACCTACTTTTCAACCAGCTATTTTCTATTTCTAATGATTGACTTTTATTTTTTATTTCTTAATATTAAGATAATATTAAGAATTATTCCTCATAGTGGATAATTGCTAGTATTAAATAATTATCAATAATTAATTGAATTACTACGATAAAATAATATAGAAAATCATGGCAGGACGATCAAAATACTATTTATTTAAATCAACTAACTCGAGTTTGTGACTACAAAAAACAAATGTATAAAACACGGGTATCTCACCACTTGACTTGATCAAACACTGATCTAAAATGAATAACAGAAGGACAGAGAATAACACTTGACTTGAAATAAAAGTCAATCAGTTATAATATGTTTAGAACCTAAGGGAAAAGCTGTCGGATGAATTATTTCAAATACTCGTAAGCTTACGAAATGTCTGGAAGAATTATAAGACTTACAAACCGGGGGAGGAAGAGGGAAAGGTGGATGATAGAAGAGGGTGTCAAAGAAGAAGGATAGAATGAGGGAAGGGTGGGAAGAGAGAGAGGGGGCAGATGTTTTGAGTGAGAGAAACAGGGGCAGTTGAGAGTATGTGGAAGATTCGCTGACGTCAGGGGCTATGTTTAAACCCACAACGGACGACGAGTGATGGTAAACGGACGTATCATGCTTGTGTGTGTGTGTGTGTGTTAGCGAATGAAGAAAAAAAAAAGAGAGAGAGAAAAAGAGAGAGAAGACACGTGACACGCATTCTACAAAGAAACATGGAGAGTAGGTGAAAGATGTAAGAGAGAATGGTTTGCTCGTCCATAAGATCAGAGAAACGGACGTAGATTCTAGTAGGGACTACTACCCTGGGGTCCTTCTCTCTCACAATGTACCATTGTCTCCCTTTTTCTTTCCTTTTATCTTTTTTTTTTTATTTTTATTTTTATTCCGGCTTTTACTACCGCCTTTCGAATTACACACTACTCTCTATGTGTATGTGTGTATGTGTGTATGTGTGTATGTGTGTATTCTTCTCTCATGGTACTCTATTTACTTTCTAGTATGAAATGGACCATTTATCGTTGTGTTAGGTAGTTCATTTACAATGCAACACAAGTTTGTGAACAGTTTAAACGAAATATAATTGAGTTTCTTATATATTTTTGCTGCTGTTGTTTTTGTTGTTGTTGTGAATAAAAATTTGTAGAAATACCTCTATGTTAATAGGAGTTTTATTAATTGGTAAAGAAATTTGGTAATAAAAATAATTGATAGATATGATCAACACAATGAACAGTGTAAAACATAACAGTTGTTGTGTTTTGTGATGAGATATTTTCTATAAATAATTATTAACTAAATTATTATCCTGTGAATGACTAATAAAAAGAAATAATACGTGATCACATTTTAGCAATAATAATACTACACTCGTCAGTAATTTTACATCATAGTGTCAACGTAAGGTAAAAAATAAGAAGATAAGGAATTATTTAAAAAAAAAAAAAAAGAGAAAACAATTAAATTTAACTATGACATCTTTAGTATGGTATTTCAACGTGGTATAAATCCAGACAGATGATTAACAGTTTGTCTCCTACTCGTTATTTATTTAAGTGTGCAAAATCAGAATATTGATAGAAACGTAAAAGAAAATAAATCGTTAAAGATACGATTTAACCAAAAGAATTTCACGATAAAACTTGTAATTTAGTTTTTAAATCCAACAGAAAATGAAAGAAAAGAAAAAATAAATAAAATTAAAATTACCAGGACCACGAGACAGAAGAACAAGAAAAATCCAACGACAACCATGAATCATCGTTCCTTCCTGCACTTAAATGGGAATTTCACCATCCACGTAATATTATTCCACTAATCCAAATGCATTAGTCATTAATCGTTGTTCTCTTTCTCTCTCTTTCTCTCTCTTTTGATATTAAATTGCATATGACAGTTTCGTGTTCGTCTACTTATATTCGAATTTTCCCTTCTCATTACATTGTAGCCAAAAATCCAACATTTGTTTTTCCACCATTAACTCAATATTTAAAATAAATTAAGAAAATAATAAGTAGTATTATTGTTAGAGTGATTTATAAATCCTTAACCAATCTATCTAACATCTTATGATATAAATATATTGTTTTCAAATAAGAAAGAAACAAGAGGTATCAATTTTTTTAATTTGAACGAATAAAACTTATATGTACCTAGTAGTAGTAGTAGTACCAGGAGTGTACGTTGAAGTTTGCCGGTTTTTTTCGTTAAAAAAACACATAATTTTTAGGGGAATCTCAAAATATTTTTATTCAAAGTATTGACCATTTGATTCTACACATTTCGTCCATCTTTCAGGCAAATTATGGATACCATTCCAAAAAAACTTGTTCTCTTTCGAGGAAAACCATTCGACGAGCCATTTTTCAACTTCATCAAAATTGACGAAGTGCTGCTCTGCAAGTGAGTGCCCTATCGATGCAAAAAGGTGGAAGTCGGACGGGGCGAGGTCTGGAGAGTACAGCGGGTGCGATAATATTTCCCAATTAAGTGTTTTTAATGTGTTTTTCACGGATCTAGCGGTATGAGACGGCGCGTTGTCATGTTGCAAAATAACTTTGCCATGTCTTCGGGCCCATTCCGGTCGTTTTTCGATCAACGCATGATTCAAATTGATCATTTGTTGTCGATAGCGATCCGTATTTACCGTTTCACCAGGTTTTAATAATTCGTGGTACACCACACCATCCTGGTCCCACCAAACACAGAGCATTGTCTTTCAAATCAAAACCTCCACTTTTAAATTGACGAAACCATGTCTCACATGTTCTAATCACTGGAGCATGTTCACCATAAGTTTCTACTAGCAAACGATGTGCTTCAGCTGCTTTTTTCTTTTGATGAAATAAGAAAAGCAACGAATTCCGCAAATGCTCTTTATTTGGAACGAAACTCGACATATTCATTGATATAAACGACTGTGACGCTATTATTTTGACAGAATAAGACTTAAGTGTTTTTGAAGGTCAATGTCAATAGAAAACAATGGTGTATATAACAAATCATAGAAATGCCTACATCCTGCTAGCGACATTCTACTGTAAAACCCGGCAAACTTCAACTTACACTCCTATGTACATATCTATATATAGATAACTAAATATTTAAAATAAATTAAGAAAATAATAAGTAGTATTATTGTTACAGTGATTTATAAATCCTTAACCGATTTATATAACATCTTATGATATAAATATATTGTTTTGAAATAAGAAAGAAACAAGAGGTATCAATTTTTTTTAATTTGAACGAATAAAACTTATATGTACCTAGTAGTAGTACATATCTATATATAGTAATGGTATATACCATCGAGCAATTTCCTGGCCTAAAAAGTCAGACGTCGGATAGATGTATGACGAGAGCTAAATAACGAGATAAATTGCAAGGATGTCGGTAGTTACTTCATCTCATCAAACTCCTCTCGTCAACTTACCACCACTCGTTTTGTTCCTAATCGACTTTTCACGCTTGTTTCTAACTTCATCCTGATTATAAATAAAGAACTAACTTACAATAATATATAAATCCTATTCTCATAAACTATTTTTATTTATATAATTTTTTTTTAATTTAATTTAAGAAGAAAGAATGAAAAACTAATCTTTTATGGAAATTAATCATTCAGATAGAACTTTTAATTGCAATTTTACTGTTCTATGAAATAATAATTTACCTATCCATTTAATTTGTAAATAATTGATAACCTTTCTTAATTTAAATAAGAACTTACAGTCAAAATATTTCTAATCAATTTTGTATAAGATTAATCATTAATCAAGAATTAAGTTCTATATTTGAAATAAAGTCTTGAAAGTATGTTTATTGGTAGACAAATTCTTGACTCAATGGTTATATTAAATAAAGTTTATCTATCCACTTTAATTGATAAGTTTTTCTAATATTGTATACGAGTAATATACGAATCCTGAAAATATTTTTACGTATAGGCAAAATTCTGGAACCTTAAACCCAACTTGTGAATTTGTAATTTCGAGTACCTGCAGAACATATTTTAAAAATAAAAAATACTTTTCCTGTTTTCTTTTTTTCAGAGATTACGTCGACTATGAGAAAGCTTCATTATCCTGTTCACTTAGAATTTCTTCTCGTGGACTTATATGGCTCGTTGTTCGCCCGGTTTAAACCACGATAATGGAGGTTGTTGCTCGGTCAAGGTTTCGAACATAGTTTGTGTAAGTTTTCTCTCTCTCTCTCTTTCTCTTTTTGTCTCACAATCATTCAAACCATAAGAATTACCGTTTCACGAGTAATTTCATCATCTTCATAAAACCTGCTTGGTCAATAGTAGTTTCGTATTCCGTTAGATTTTAATCCAATCTTTGACAAGACATTTATAATCAAACATTTTTGTTAATAAATTACAACAAATCATTTTTACATAATACAATATTTTTATATAAATTTACATAGATTGCATAATCAATTTATTTACACGTTTAACACCACATTGATAACCCAACGTGTTTTGTTTAAGTTACCCCCAAAACCCATTAAATGACCTAATAAATAAAAAAATTATATTTAACATAAAAAACATGATATACGTGTACAATTATACTAAACGCGAATTTTGATAGGGGAAAAAAAAATCATCAACGTGTTTCTTTACGCAATGTTCGTAAATAAATTGTTAATATTACAAGAACTATTTTTTTTTTTTTGGTCATTGGGATAAAAATACGTGAGAATCGATATGTAGGCAGATAAATAAGTATTTATTTAAGTAACATGACTCACTATCACGAATGAAAGATTTTCGTCTAGCCGCAACCCCATTTGGAAAGTGGCCAAACCTGGCTCGATAAAAACCAACTCTTTTTTTCTTTACATATAAAAAAAAAAAACATTTTATCTGATTCACTGATATTTTTTATTAAATCAAAAATTATTATAAATTACGTGAAAGAAAAATAAATAAATAAATAAATAAATAACGTTTTCTTAGAACCAAAATCCTTAATAAAGTTTTAACAAGTTTTTACCACGAACCAACAACGATGATGACTTTTTCTTTTTTCCTAAACCAAATAAGAAGAAGAAGAATAAAAAAAGAGATAAATTATGAATATATCATGGTTGTTCAAGGTCTAAAGTCATACACACGCTTGAATATATTTCTCATTCGCATAAATCCGGTACGTGTCACGTTTTCTCAGATAATTTCTTCAGAATTTAATATCCTTCTTTGAGAATAAGAAAAATAAGAAGAAGAAAAAATAAAGCATGCGTATTATAAACGATAATGACCATGGTTTATCTCCTCTTATTATGAATGAACCTTTCTTGGAACAATATCTTTAATCTTATTCTCTCATTCTTTCTCTTTCGGTTTAAAGGGGGGATACCCTAACATCACTTGAAAGACAAAAATTAACATAAAAAGTAATTCTTTTCTTCTTTTTTTTCTTTCCTATAAGTTTTCATTTATCTTGGATGTATACCCAGTTAACACAAAACGTCCAGTATAAAATGGAGCATAAAATGCACACAATTTTATGGAAATTTGCTCCATTTCATACTTGACTAGCCTAATAATACATTGAGTTAATACGTTAATATAAAAAATTAATAAATGAATAAATAAATAAATGAAATAAATATGAAAAATGATTAATTCATGACCATTAAGTGTATAGTATGTATGTTTATAGAAATTAATAAATAAATAAAATAAATATGAAAAATAATTCATTTATAATCATTAAGCATATAAACGTTTTTATGTACGTTTAATTAAATTTATGATAATGAAAAAAAAAAATAGAGAGAGAGAGAGATAGAGTAAAGAATCTATGAACGAAGGTTACGAAAATATTTGCTCATGAAGGATTACCAAGTGAAAAATAACTGTTCGAACAAATTTAATGCATTAACATAACTAATATAAATATTAAACATTTTGAACAATTTTTAATAATAATTTCATGAAATAATCTATCCTTTTTTTTTCATTATTTATAAATCATCGACTTGATTGGTGACAATCGAGACAGAAATTAAAATTTAAAGAAAAATCAAATCTTAAACGATTGAAAAAGTTTCGTTGCATCTTCGATAAATCACAATTTTTTCTTCTTCTTTTCATATTTTGTATTTTTTTTTATCGAATAAAAATCTCTGAAGGCTTTCGATTTTTTTTAGGCCGAGGTCAACGAGGACGACGTATCCTTCGTTCACGTTAATAAATCTTTCGTGGGCGAGATTGTTGCAATGAAATGAAGAAAATAAAAACCACGAATCTTGTATTATTTTTTTAATTATTATTTTGTTCGGATAATAATAAACGTGTTTTAAATAATTATCAATTTAATTTGTTTAACTATCCATCTCATGAGTGTTTGGGTTTATGAAACTGGGATTAGGAATTACACTGACTTATCGTATTTGATCATCGTTCATGATTTTACGCCTTCCCATAAAAGGACCATACTATTCCCCTTCATCCCCCCCATTCACCTCCTCTTCTTCCTCTTATATTCCCAAATCAAGATTGTTTCGTGTATCTTATTTTTCCTAAGCGTGACGTGACATAAAAAGAAAGGATCACCCCTTCGTAATACCTCGATAGAGTTGTCGGATCAATTCAAGTTAGAATTTCTAAAGCTTCAACGATCCCTCCTTTCCCCCTCGTCCTAACATTCGATTGAAATAGATCGATGAAATCTGATACAAAACAAA
>JACGTP010000046.1:294687-320989 GCA_023678845.1 Mischocyttarus mexicanus | reverse complement strand
AAATTCTCATTTTTATAATTTACCAGCAAACTATCCAGCATTATTCAGAAAAAGGGTAATTCTAATACATATTAAAAATAAAAATAAAAATTTTTTAATTAACTTTTAAATATTTACAGTCTTCGTTGCAGCAATTAATTAACAAATATTTTTTAAACGTACATCATGTATTAATTGATTTCCTGATTTGAGATATGAGCCTTTTAAATATTATTTTAAAATGTCATAATTATTATGTCATATTATTATTTATTCAGATACATCAGACAATTATTTTCTATTAATTTTAATCGAATATATACATGCATATCCTTATTAAGTGTTTAACATATTAAGAAATACAAATTTATCATCAGTAATAGAAAACATCTGTTGAAATGTAGGTCACTGGTTAAGAAAAGTAGGTCATCTGTACGAAAGTAGGTCAGCTATACAATTTCAAAACATAGTAACAATCCATATGTATTCAATGTATTGAAATAAAGATAGGTAGGTTTATATTCTCTCGGTAAAATTCTAAGAAATTTGGCATAGAGAAACATTCCTTAACAATCAGCCTAGGTAACCGCGTTAGAATGTTTTGTTTACATTCACCTCTCTCTCACTCCTAGGCCGGCTCCTATATTCTAAACACATTATTAACATTCGTGTATGTTCGGTACCTGTCGAATGTATTCGCAACTACTTTTCGTAATAATCGTTAGTCTTCTTCGAGCGACGGAAGGTGAAACAATAATATTAACAATATGTCATTTATTTTGCGTCGCGTATACGTGTGTGAGTGTTTTCTTCTTATGCAAGTGATATACATATGTATGCAAGTGTGTATAGTGCATTTATGGATACAGTGTAGTTATGGATATGGATATTCAGCATTGGATATAAGGACAAAGTTCATCTAATGTAAGTTGATCAAAATTTTGAATCTTTTTTAACATATGACCGCACACGTAGTAAGTTTATAAATTAAAAATATATCAATAACTTTCGATACAAAATCTAATAAATATTCGTAGCGTTGTAGAATTTTTTAATTTGACTAGACTAATGGTATTAAAATGGTTATCAAAAAGTTACACACAATTATGTTTTTTTTTTTAGAATTTGGAATATTAGTTCACGTATTTACAAAAATCATTACGTTTTATACAAGTTAGATTTATACAATAAATTATAATTATATATATATAGATATTTTATTTAACTGTCAGATTTTCTGTCATGTGCAAGACTCTGTTTAGATTTTAGTCTTAACATTCATTGATTCATTTCTTCATTTATCTCTCCATACCATAGCTTGTTTTTACTTTATATATATAATTATATATAATTTATACAATAAATTATAAAAATAATTTACTCCCCCTTGTTTATGGTAAATTATTTTTATAAAAATGAAACCCCAATTAAATAATACATTCCTAACTACTAATTAATCAGCTCGTGCAATAACTTGAGAATGAATTGATGTATTATTTTCATAAATATAAACTTGTGTTAGTATCGCAATGTCTATTAAAATTTGAAGTGCACCACAAACTTCAAACTGAACTGGAGCTTCTCGTAATATAAAATAACAAGTTTTAAAGAAATCACCTAGTGTCCACATACTAACCATAGTTATGCTAAAATTACAAAAGAAAGATTATGTAATAAAAACCGATTGTATATTTTAAAATATATATCCATATATATGTATATATTATTTCGTAACCTCATTCCACTCGTAGATTTGTTATAAAAATTACGTAAAAATTGTGGTATTCCAAGCATAGCTTCTATTAATACTGCAAGGAAACCTACAATTTCAACAAATATTGGTATATCTATAAACCAATACATCAATATTCCACCCATAATAGCAAACAACAGCATAAAATCCAAATAAGATTGGAAATCTGTCCATTTCCAAAAGAATCTTGTCTCCAGATCTGTCCAAATGAATTCATTTTTGTATTAAAGTATAAATTAATTAAAGGGTTATTTCTTTTGTTAAATTAATTGTAAAAATAATATATACCTGTAAATACTCGTTCTTTTAATTTAATTATTTGACTTTTATTATGTACATTGACAGATAGCTTGATCATAGTAAACATCGTAATGATCATTATAATACTTTGAATCAAAAGTGGTGTTTCATAATGTTTGCCGAACCTGGAAGAAAGATTAAATAAATAAAGAATATTATAGAAATGAGATCATTATAGGAAAAAACTAACCAAAATAAAATGCGAAGGGTATTTGCAATTAATAATGTCAAACAAACATATAAAGAAAATCCTTCTACATCTCTTTTCCTTTTAATTTCTCTATATTGTGGTATATAAGGTATGACACCACCAAATATTATTGTTAAAGATGCAACATAACTAGTTACATCTTTGACAGTCAATTGTTCATAATTATCATTCATTCTTATAATAATTTATATTTTAACCATGATGATATAAATACACTTGCACATTACACTTATACATAATTACACATTAATCTGATGTATTTTTTACATGACAAATCACAATGATTCAACACGTGTATAACCATATTACAAATATTTCATATTTTAAATATTTGACAATTAATTCTTTCTTTATATATAAATATTATCAAAAAATTGTTATAAGAGTCTAGTAAATTATATATATATGTATATATTTATTCATATAAGTATTTTTAAATATAGTTCTTTTGTCCATAATCTTTGCGCATGTTTTCTGCGCATCTTTATGCAGATGCATATATATATATATATATATATGTACATGTATGTGTTTAGTGGGAATATGTTATATACTTATCATTAACGCGACATTATGTGTGTGGGATAAAAGAAAATTATGTTTATCGTTCTAATATGATATTTCGGTGAAATAATATATAAATAATATTCATTTAAGTGACATATATGTTTATTAAAGAAACAGTTTTTAATACTATAAATTACAGTTTGTTTGATCAAAAATATTAAGTTAATACAAAATAATACAAAACAGATATACTGTTTTTGGTATAATCAATATTAAACAGGTTATAGTATAACAATAGAAGCATTCATTTTTTTTCCCCTCCAAGTCTGATTTTTCATTAGAAGTTTATATATTATGATCAAATTGAAATAGAAATATTAATTGGATATTTATAACCAACTATATTTTGTGTGTGTGTGTGTGAGTGAGTTTTTTTTTTTTAAACATTATTTTAAATCTCTTATAAATTTTATTTTACAACAAATTATTTATATAATGTCTTATTAATTATTTATTAATTGACGAGTGAAAAAATTTTGATTTATAGCTATACGGGGACAAATGTTTTGTAAAAGCTAGAAACAGTTTCTTTTATCGTTTGGTGACTTAACAAATTTCTACTACCCAATAATGGAAAATAATATGACAGAGGAACAAAAAAGATTTGTTGAAGAATGTGAAATTGAATTTAAAGATCGTTTTACTGAAAATGATATTGAATTCATGAAAATAAAAAGTGCAATGCCAAAGAAGCCACCAATAATAGATCCATGGTACAATAAACCGCGTAGACAACCATATTACTGGGATCAACAAAATCAGGGACATGGAAGTCGCAATCATAACTGGGATCGTAGTAATTTTGAAAGAGGTGATAGATCAAGTCGTCATGATGGAAAACATTATATACATTATCATAATACAAAGCCATATTAATATAGGTGTATTACATCCATACTTTCTTATCGTATATTTCGTATATATACATGAATTATGTCATAGATTATAAATCAAATATAATTTTTACTAATATCACTGTAATAAGAATAATAACGCATTAAAATCAATAGATAAATATATAACATTTTCTTATACTCTTTTGATACTTAGAAAGGTGAATTATCGTGTGAATAATTATTTATTTTTAAAATCGTATAACAAAAACTAACACATTGTAGATCCATGGTACAATAAACCACGTAAACAACCATATGACCGGAGTCAACAAAATCTAAGACAAGGAAGTCGCAATCATAATTGGGAACATAGAAGTCTTGAACGAAGTGATAGATTAGGTCGTAATGATAGAAAAAATTATGTAAATCATCATAATACAAAACCATATTAAAAAGTCAGCATATATTAAACATCTTTAATTTTTTTTATCATACATTTTTGTACATATATTATATACATTAATTATATATATTAATTATATATATTAATGATTATGAATTAAATATAATTTTTAGTAATCTCTGTAATAAGAATAATATTACAATTAAAATCAATAGAGAAATACATAACTATTTTCTTGATGCTTACAATGGATAAATTATATCATGTGAATTATTATTTATTTTTAAAGGTGTATGTATAATTAACTACTTATAGATCCATGGTACAATAAACCACGCAAGCAACCATACGATCGGAATCAACAGAGCCAGAGATATGGAAGCCGCAATCATAATTTGGACCGTAGAAATCTTGAAAGAGGTGACAGATTAGATCGTAATGATGGAAAACATTATGCACACTATCATAATATGAAGCCATATTAAAATCAGTGTATTACATCTTTACTTTTTTCATCATATATTTTATATATATATTATACATTAATTATATGAAAGATTATAAATCAAACATAATTGTTACTAAATATCTGTAATAAGAAAAATATTACATTGAAATCAATAGAGAAATACATCAATTTGTCCTCGATGTTTAAAAATTGAATTATTAGTTTCTCATTTATTTTCATACATTTTCAAATGCTTGAAACATTAATAATGGGCAGTATTCTTCTAAAATTTTCAACATAATTTTTTCATTTGCATGTATAAACAAAATAGATCCTTTTTGAATAATTTTTGATGTATGAGTTATTTCTGCTTTACCACTTATAATAATTAATATACTAGCTGATCTTCTTGGAATCAATTCATATTTCATTTTATTACACGGTATCTGAAAATAAATTCATAATGATAACAAGTATTTCTTTAATAACATGATGTAATATTTAATTATTTAGCAAAATACTTACTAAAATTTTCGCTACTGCAAAATCTGGTACTGAAGGTTTAAATATCTCCGTATAATTATCTTCATAGTAACCATAAAACTTCTTAGCAATAAGTGGCTCACATTTATATGTTAATATTTCTGTTAATGTTTCTATATCTTTCAATTTTGGTGTTAATCCAGCACGCACTACATTATCAGAACATGCCATACATTCTATACAATCTTAAAATAAAATATATATTTTAATAGACTTATTTAGTTTACCCTGGTGCATATGCATAAATTATTAATACATACCACCGTATATGTATGCATGTGGTTCATTTGGAGCAAGATATAAAGCTTCATTTGGTTTTAAAGTAATATAATTAAACATATATATACCAAAACATCCAACATCTCCAGGATAATCTAAATAAAGTTTTCGCAACAGATCAGCGTTTAACATTTCTTGAGACAATTTATCTATAAATATTAAACAATCAATAAAACTTATGACTTCAATGCACATACATAATTACAAATGTATTTTCAATATTTATATTTACCTAAACTTGACAATCTTTCTAATAAATGTTCAAGTTGTAGCATTACTAAATTATGATTGCACATCATAAGACTACGAAAACATTTTTTTAAAGGTTCTATATTTTCTGAATCACTTATTGTCATAAATTCATGTACTAAATCTTCACCAATTACTGCTCGCAGTTCAGGAAGTAATTCAAAATATTTTTTTATTTCTTCTATTGGACGAAAACCACAAAGCGCTTCAAATTCTGTTAATGCTATCATTAATTCAGGTTTGTGATTAGGATCCTTATAAATTTCAGGATAGCATAAATGTAATTCCTCTGCTTTTTTCTGTAATTTAATTATGTTAGAATTAAACAAAATTAATTTAGGAATATAAATATAAGTAGCATTTACCTTATCTGGATGCGCTTGAATAGATAATGCTTTTCTTATAGATAAAACTTTAAAAAGAAATGGTAAAGATGATTTAAATTTTTCTTCTACTTCAGAACCTAATATATTTGTATTTTCTTGTATATATTTTTCTAAAGAATCATTTGTTTGCTTAAGATATGAGGGTCCATTAGAATGCGTACCCATCCATAATTCTGCATACGGTTTATCTTCACTTATTGTAAAATTAGGATTTGCTGTTTTAATTAATGATGCAACAATACTATTCGTACCATATTTACCCCAATCATAATTTTGTATTGCACATACTAGTTCCATTTTTCTCGTAATATATATATATCTGTAAATTATATACAATAATCAAGCATATGACGAGGAAGTAAATCTGTTATCAATTTCTATTTTTTTTATTTTGCACTGTATAAAATTTACAATTTTTATTAACACAGATTTGAGAACGAATTAAATACCTATATTAATTAAACATTTATTATGGTTTTTTTAAGATTACAAAAAATATATACAAAATTATTTATTATAAGATTTGATCAGTGCATTGAAGTTATATAAAATACAATGAGTGAGGATTATGAATATAGTAAATATATTTACAATGCCAATTCTATTGTTGGTGTCAATACATTTTATCATTAATCATTAATCTTTATTGATTCAATTTGTATTGATATTTATTTTTTTTTATCATAATCTTTGTGTTTTTAAATGTTATCATATAAAATAAAAGAAACAAAATTTCATATTTAATATTAATATTTTTATTCTTTTAAATGAAAATAGAAATTTTTCTAATATATATTTTAAACAATAATAAACTTTTTATTTGATAAATAGTGTTCATATATATAATATTTATGTATACGTGGTAAAACCAGTTCTGTGTGTATGAGCCTTTTTTTCTTAAGATCTAAAAAAGAACCACAAGGTGGCAGGACTTGTACACAAATTGTATGTAACTAGATGGCGTTGTCAAAATATAAAATTGTTAACCTAATTTATCGCGTTATGCAATTTTTATTAAGATAATACAAAATACACATATTTTAAAAATTGTATTAAAATTTGAGAACAAGAGTTATGAGATTTATATAAAGTGAATAAACGTCAACATATGTATGTATATAAAATATCATATATTACATTATTGACGAGATTTATTTAAAAGAATATTGAAAGTGTGTGTGTGACATTTTATAGGTTAAGGATATTATGACAATTAAATACGTATAAATATGAAACAAGTCGTAGATACCAAAACTAATTCTGGATCAACAGGAGAAGCTGATGAGTGTTTGTTTGAATATCTGCATGCTGAGATAGTTAATTATGTTTTAAGTTTATCATTAAATACAAAGGTAATAGTTGCATAATTTAATATATTATTATATTAAAATTATGCGAAAATTATTAAATTATTAAAATTATAATAAAATTATTATTATATTATTATAAAAATTAATATATTATTATATTAAATTAATCCCATAGTATATTGTGTTATTGTGCTTTTTCTAACAGGAAGGTAAGGAGGATCTATCTCGATTAGAATGGATGGGATTTAGCGTTGGATATAAAATCATTGAACGATTAACGAGAGAATGGAGTCGTTTTAAAGATGAATTAGATATGATTAAATTTATATGTACAGATTTTTGGTGTAGCTTATATCATAAGCAAATTGATAATCTCAGAACAAATCACCATGGAGTATATGTATTACAAGACAATGCATTTCGTTTGCTAGATAAAGTTGGTACTAGTAATAATAAACAATATCTTCCAGAAAGTCCACGCTTGTTAGCATTTACATGTGGGTTGTTGCGAGGTAGTTTAGCAAATCTTGGCATTGTAAGCACCGTTACAGCAGAAACATCTGCTTTACCTAGTTGCAAATTCCATGTTCAAGTACAAAGAATTTAATAAGTGCATCTAGACATTAAATATGCATTTCATATAATGATTTATCACTATTATTAACTAAATATGTAATATTCAAGTAATGAATATTAGTGTTATAATTAACACGGAGAGCATGTCAATTATATCGAAAATTTTCAATAAACTCTTAATGATGTAAAGAATGAAAATTTAACATATATAAGAATTAAAGTTAATATATAATTATTATTATGTAATATTATAATTTATTAACACTTATAAACGTCTTGACTTTTGCAACTTTGTAAAAATAATAGAATAATTTGTAGTTTTCAAGAATCAACATTTAATTCTTATTACGCTATGATATTATTTAATATAACTTACATATGTGTTTATAATTCTTTATCGTTTTATGATTTTATTAATATAAAGTTATAAAAATAACGATAGAATCAAAATTATGTAGATTGATTAGTTTGTACATTGTCTTTGCTAGAAATAAAATGAACAATATCAGAATGATCTAAAACTCCAATTAAAGCATCATTGTTTATATGATCTATAACAACTGCATAAGTTTCATTTTCAAGAATTAATGAAAGTTTTAAAAGAGTTATTGTAGGTACAACCTTTACAAATTGTTTTATCATAATATTTTCTATACAATCTGTATGTTTAATTCCATGAAATGCTAACTTATTCATTATTACTTGCATTGTAAGAACACCTTTAACTTTTTCTTCATCATCAATAACTATAATTATATTTAAATTAAAAGTTTTAAAAATATTAATAGCTTCTTGACATGTTACTGTTTTGTTTAATAGTAGAGGTTTACTCATAGATAAAATTGAAACTGGATAGTTGCACCACCATTTATTTGATTCATCTGATGGTATGTCCTGTAATATAAAACAAATTTTCTTTAAATAAATAGATTTGAAGTTGTAATTCTATCTATAATACAATAACACAATATTGGAACACATCAGAAAATTTTAACAGAACCTGTTAAGATTATACTTAAAATTCTAACTTTAAAAATACTTTTTTTAAATAAGTATTACCAAGAAGTCTCTAATTTTCATCCAATTGTCAGATACAAATTTAGTCATATAATTTCTTATTCCATCAGGTAGAACAATAACAACACGTTTACTTGCAGGAATATCTTTTGCGATTTTTAAAAACGCAGACAGAGCAGCACCACTACTACCACCGCACAATAATCCTTCTTGTTTAATAAGCATACGTGCTGCATTTAATGATTCACAATCATTAACTTTTATCCATTTATCTATCACACTACGATCCAACACAGTAGGTAGAAAGTCATATCTAAAAGAAATTACTTTAGTAAAAAAAATCTCTAGAACTTGTGAGAGTGTATCCGATGTAAAAAAAATTTTTAATTAATTTTATAAACAACATACCCAATTCCTTCAACTTCATAAAAATCAACATCAGTCTTATTTATCTCTGATGGAAGTGCAAGAATACTGCCAATAGGATCAACTGCTATGATTTTTACTTCAGGATGTAATTCTTTTAATTTGCGACCAATGCCAGTGATAGTTCCTCCTGTACCAGCACCAACTACGACATAATCTAACTTTTCATCACATTGTTTCCAAATTTCCATTGCTGTCTGATCATAATGAGCCAGAGGATTTCCGCTATTTGTATACTATATATATACATAAATAATATACTTATTTATCTAGTTTTATTAATATAATTTATATCTTTCAACGACACATAGAGATGCCAACAACAAAATACCATTGATATTAACATACTTTTTTTTATCTGTAATATTTTAAACTTACTTGATCGAGAATAACGCTATTAGGAATTTCTTTTTGTATTTTTTGAGCAATACTAATATGACTTTCAGGACTATCCCAAGCCGCTTCAGTTGGCGTTCTAATTATTTCTGCTCCAAGTGCACGCAAAATTAGTACTTTTTCATTGGACATTTTTTCTGGCATAACAATAATACATCTATATCCTTTAATAGCTGCAGCCATTGCTAAACCAATACCCGTGTTACCGCTGGTTGGTTCAATTATAGTAGAACCTGATTTCAATATTCCTTTTTTTTCTGCATCTTGGATCATTCTATGAGCAATTCTGTCTTTCACAGAACCACCAGGATTCATAAATTCACATTTTGCAACTAAAATATAAAGGAGTTAACTAAAATATAGCAATATTTTTTTTGTAAATCTGAGAAAAAAAATAATAAAAAATAAAAAATAAACAGATGTTACTAATGAGGTACCCCTGGTAAATCATTTGTGCATATTAATTGGAAATACTTACATACTTCGCATTCTAATCCGTGCGATTGAGGAATGTTATTTAAACGTACCATAGGTGTCTGACCAATAGCTTCCAAAATGTTAGGCAATACATTATCACGATTTGGAAGTCTACAAATTCATAAAACAGTTCTTGTAAATAGAACTTTTTTTACATAGAAAAAGAAAAATTTGTTTATTATCCAATTGGCTAAAATCTAATTTTATGTCAAGATACATATTTTTTTTTGAAGCAGTCATTTAATCACTCATGGTAGGAATAAGTATACATAAAATGTTGGTAGGTTTAGTGATATATAAAAAACAAAAGAAAAGAAGCTTTAAATTTAGAAATAACAAATAAATATATATCTAAATATGTACTTACTCTTGTCTTACTGTATGTGGTGTATTTGTTGCATTTGTCTTCCATGTGCACCGACTTAACCGGTTTGGACGTTCTAGTTCCATTGCATAGATCTATTTATTACATAGAACAAATTTATTTAATTCATCATAATGTCTATGCTTATAATTTCTATACAAATATTAATTTAAATTTAAAAAACAATAAAAATTATATTAAATTTATTTTCTACAAAAAAGAAAGGAAGAAAAACTATCATTCATTTAATTAACGTGCACATATACAAGTTCTTTTTTTATTATTTTAACGATTGTAACATCATAAAAGTTAAATTACAATTATTGTATAAGTAATATAGGAAAATATAAATATCATATATTTATAATAAAAAATTAAATTAAAGAAAAAAAAATTAAAATTAAAACACAATTTACCACTTAACATACACGTTTTGTGTTCTGTAATAACGATACACTTATTCTGAATAATGTCAGTGCTGCCAATAACCAAATATATAATCTACTTTACCAACACACATTCTTAGAAAATGATAAAATACGCTTCTCATGCAAATATATATATATATAATATACATTTTATATTATTGATTTTTATTCTTAAATTCTTCTATCAAAACTTCTTGCTTTTTAAATAAATACTCTTCATCTTCGATGGTTAATAAATTTTCTATACAATTAAGATCTAGATCAGTTTTTTCTAAAATTTGATATTTACTTTTAATTTTACCTGACACGTCTATGTAATTTTTATTATTTCTTTCGTATTTTATCGTACAACAATATTTTGTATCAGATTGAACATAAAAGTAAAGTATATTCATAAATTTAGTTTCTTCTTTATAAGTATTATGATCATGATCAAAAGGATTTTCAATAGATGAAGATAAATGCTTTTTATAAAATTTATCAAGACCTATGAACTGTCGTATAAATTCTATGTTATCATTTAGATAAGAATAATTATACGAAGATACATTATGTACTATTTCTAAGAGCAATTGTTGATATATAATTTCACCATGTTCAAAGATCTTTTTATCATTATAAATATTAGTTAACATATAATTTTGTACAATAATATTAACCGAATCATGTATTTTATAAGTATGATTCTTTAATAATATTAAACAACAATGCATCATTATTAATTTGTTTTTATATTCTACTTTTGAAAAACGTTGAACAAGAAATTGAAGTAATTCAAATGCTTCATTTTGTACGTGTTCATTGTTGCTAAGACACATATTAAAAATAGTCGATAATATTTTATATATTACGTTGTCATCTTTGCTAAATATTGATATTAATACATATTTTAAATGCAATAAATTCATATTTGAAGTATTCTCATCAAGTTTGTCAATTAAATTCAAAACCATTTCGTCTAACTTTAATTCATAAATATCTGTTAATGATAAACTTTTAAAAGTTGTAATTATAAATTTGATCATTGCATTGATGATTAATTCATTCCCATTATCAATTATTGATAATAAGATGTGTAATATTATTTCAAGAATTGGAATGAAATCGTGTAAATTAGATAAAAAATTAATAGCTTGATTTATATATCTGGAATGAATGATTTTATCTATGACATTGAAATTAAATTTACTAGTAGATTTAATATGACATGCGTATAAATATGTTAAAATATCTATGAATTGATAAAAATTTGGTTTTATATTTTCGATATGTAATACGTTCAAACTATCTAACATAATTTTATCAAATAATTCAATATTTAATGGAAATGATTTCAAATTAAATAATTCTATTAACGTGCACTCTAAAGTATAATATATTTGTTCATTGCTTTTAATTTTAAGTTTATCATTCCAGATTTTCATAATATTCATGATTCTATATTCGCTGATAGATTTTCCTTCGGTAAAAAAAATTGTTGATTTCATAGTTTCATATGAATCAACACTTTCTGCTTCGGTTAAAAATTTCTCTTCTAAATATTTGATAGTTAGTAAATGACCATGTATCGTATTAACATTTTTCATCGATGAAATATTTAATTTCAATATTTCAATTTCTGATTTGATGGATGAAAATGCAGTTAAAGCTGCATAAGTTTTAGCAGTAAGTAATCTAACATATCCTATAGGATTACCCAAAAGTCTAATAAAATTACATTTAAGTTCTTTTATAAAATCATATGATGGATAATCGATGAAATTACAACCAATTATTGAAAATTTAGAAAGTAGTATAAGAATATGTATAATATTTGAATACTCATGTAATAACACAGTGTTGGAATTTTCAGATAATTTTGATAAAATCTGAAGTTGTTTCAATATGTGTTTTGTTAACTTTGGATAATGACTGATGAAATGATTAACATGATATCCATTTCCAAAATCTAAATCTGTTCCACCAATATTTTGTCCTACCAAACGTGGAACCAAAGAACCAAACAATTGAACACTAGCATTCCTGAAAATTTAATCTATTAATATAATAATTTGATACTATTTAATTATATTGAGAAAAAAACCATATAATTTATAATAGTATACCTGATTAACCAAATTTCTGATTTTAAATATCGGAAACATATTAAAGAAATACGTTCCATATATGATGTTAATTGTACATGTAAATCTTTGTCGGTTACTAATGCATGTAAAAAAAATAAATGTCTCCCTAATGGGAGATCATATTTATGATCAATATTTTCATATTGTATATCGGAGAAGTTTTCTAAAGAATACAATAATTCTTGTATAGCAAAATGTAAAAGTGGTCTTCCTTTACGATCATCGTTAGATACAATTTTATGAAACATCAATGAAAATCCAGCACCTCGTCGAGTTATATTCAAAGTATTCAATGTTTTATCATCTAATAAATTTTTCACATACATCTTTAATGCTTCATCGTAACTATCTTGTTTACTTATACATCTAAAATACCATTGAAAAAAAATATATATAATATTAACAGTTTNGCATTATACCATAAAAATTGTTTTATTATAATAATGTCATTAATTTGATCTTTATTATAAGATTTACTGAACTGATAACAGTAAATTGCAAATCCATTTAATCTTATATCTTCATCTTTGTGACGTATATAAGAAATAATATCTATGTCTTGTGGAAAGGTAACATACATTTCATTAGCAATTCTTTGCAAGTTTGAATGAAAAAATGGTGTTGCTAAATCTTTACATAATTCCCATAAATGCAATATAATGTTCTGATACTTTGCTATTGTCGGTTCAAGCCAATATTTACAAAGTGATTTAAGTGCATTGTAATTTTTTCTGAAACACAGATTATAAATTAAATTTCAATTAGAAAATGTAAATAGTTATTAAAATTGTATACACATTATAATAGTTATAATATAATACATTGAATTTCTAATATATTTACTTCGGTTCTATTTCCCATTGACAAATAAGATATTTTATAACAGTACTGAATGATCTTTTCCAGTCTTCCTCAGTAAGTCTGTTTAAAATATTCAAATAAACTTTTGCTCCATAACGATATAAGCGATTATTTGTTAATGAAGTACTCAAGTTCAATAAAAAATTTTCTGATATTATTTTTACAATTCTACTTTTTGATATCAAAAAAACTTCTGCTAATATGATATATTTAGTTTCTTTTTGCCATGAAACATTATTAACATTATCAAATATATATTCCAAAAATCCATTATATTTTTCTGTCATTATTTTCAAATATGTATTCAAAATTGATCCTACATTCTGCTTATTAATATCATTTATTGAATTATCCCAATTTGAAAATATAATCATTTCTAATTGTTGTTCTATTAATAAAGTGTTCGTATTCCAAAAATCAATGTATACTGATCTATTTAACCAAGTATTCAATATTTTGTATGCTAAATAAGAATAAGGAGTATATTGCATACAATAAGGATGGATAACTTTGAACATAATACATAATATATTATTGGAATATATATCTTTCTGATTAACTTGTAAATAGCCAGATATAATGATCAATTTGAACAATTCTAGATGAATTATTTTATACGTCTTATTATTAAAAAATAATTCAGATGAATGTACTTCTAAAAAATACGTTAAACATTTTTGCAGTGATTCTGGATCAGATTGGGCTAATTGTAACATGAAAAATGCATGGGATGCTAATAAAGTCCATTCTTTGACTACATCTTGATTATTCGCCAATGATTCCATTATATTTGATAATATTAATTGCCATTCTTCTGTATTCTTTTTACTCAGTGAATGGTTTAATGAATAATTAAGTATTATTAATTTCTGAAATAGAAAAATTAAATATATTCTTATTAATATAATATTATAATATACTTGATTTAAATAATACTATTACTAACTTTATAAGTAGAAACATTTTCTTTGCATATTTGTATCTCTTGAAGTAGATTAGAGAGATCCATTGTATCGTAAAGTTCCTGATCCTCTATTTTTGAACGTATGAATTATACACTGCAGACTTTGCTTATAATTTTATTTCTCAAAATGATCAGTTAACATTCCTTGTATATGTAAATTAAAGATAACGTAAATGTTATTATATTATTCTATTCATCAGAATATGATTTATTTTGTTCTCGAAAATGAAAAACTGATTATTCAGGAACACATTGTGTATTAGCATATCTAATTTATTTGTAGAGATTATGTTCTTTTATTTTATAGACATCCCCTGTAATATAGGAAAAACAGTACTCTTTGTTAAAAGCATTACTTATTATCAATTAAAAAAATAATTTTATCAAGTTTAAACAATATTATTTTATAAATTCATATCACTAAGAGTGATATATAATATATATACAAGGTGTACAAGTATAAAATGCGGATTTTTTTCTAAAAAAAAAAAATAACACGTTAAATTCAAAAGATTGATGAAAAGTGCTTCATTCAGAGTATGTTCTATCGTTTTTTGTTCTGTTGGCTGAAATTCGCATTTAATACTTGTATACCTGGTATATAATAATAGAAATATAAGTGGATGATTTAATAAAATATACACATATTTAATAAGTATCTATTTATTATCTTTATGAATTATGAAAGTGTTAACAAATAAATAATAAACTTATTACATCACAATATAGATTACATTATTTTGTAAATTATAATTGTTTTCTATTAAACAGATGTACGATTTTTGTTTTCTGGAACATATCCTTCTAGCTCCAAACGTTCTTTAAATTTGATATATTCCCTTTTACGATCAAAATGTTTCACCTGATCAATAATAATTGATCTTTAATTATAAATAAAGAAACGAAAATTAAGAAATATATATATATATTAATTAATTATTACAAAAACTTACCCATTGAGAGGGACAAAATTGTTCATATTTTTTTCTAAATTCATTGCAATCAGTATCTGATTTTGATTCATCTAAACACTTCCAATACTCATCTCTATGATTCCAGCAAGCAAACCGGTCTTCTTTATTTGGAAATGACATTCTGTAAAATAATATTTTATATGGTAACCTTTAACTTTTTGTAATTACAGCAATGTACATTAAATACGTCTAAAGAATATTTTTAAAAAAGAAAAAAAAAATTAATGAGATGATTGAAAAATCTTGACATGTAAAATACTTACCTATAAGACTCAACTGCATATAAACATTTATTTTATCAATAATCACCCACTTATATATAAAATATTAAATATACATATAAATATAATGATATGTGAGAATTAATATGTTATACAAATAAGGATATAAAAATAATAACATTCAAATAAAAAATGAAAGTAAAAATGATCAGTTAAATATGTTCTTAGAGTATGTATATATTTAACCTTGAGTAACTAAAAATAGTTAACAAATATGCAACTATATATAAATATACTATAATTATATCAAACTACGAGAATGTAAATTTATAAATAATTTTTTTCAAACAGTATTTTAATGTACATTAGAATGAAAAACACTGAATTAATATTGTCAAGATTTTTAATTAACTTTATTTAAAACTTGAACCGTGGACAAATGTATAACTTAATTTGTTAATTATTTTCTTTATTAATTTATCTAGCATTATTTAAATTATTTAAATATGGGGGAGAGGAAGGAAATTTAGATTAAATCAACGTTGATTTAAATAAATGAAATAATTTACGAATAAACACTATTTTATCTGGGATTAGATTACCTGTTTTCAAAACTTATACACAAAAGTTAAAAACAATTGATTAATGAGATTAACCTAAGTTTTAGAAACAAATATGAAAAATTACAATTATATGCAACCGTTTTTATTTTTTTTTATAGATCTACGATGTCGTAAATAAATTTCTAATTGAATAATGTGGATAAATATACACTATTATAAACTAACCTATATCTTTGTGCAGTCACATAAAGAGCGCGTGAAAATAAATATCATTTAACAACGTGCTGTCTTCTTTTCTTCTTAATTTATATTTTAAAATAAAACAATAAATAAGATAATTATTATTTTTAACTTGGATTATTAATAATTACTATTATTTAAAATTTATTAGAATAAAAAATATATACGAATTATCTTCGTAAATAAGATGATGTACTCTGGTGTGGGGAAGTATTAAACATTTTTAAATAACGCGCATGAATACTTACGTACATGTGCATATTTAAAAATTGAACAAAAATAATAAAATAAATTTATTGCATCATTAAGAATATATAAGTAATATTATTTAAAGAATTTTAACGCGCCGATAAAAGTAGTATTTAAAACTATATTTATATATATATTTATATATATATATATATATAACTGTGTTATGTTAATTTATATCGATATCGCGCAATCCAATCTATTTATCGAACGATTATCGAATTTATATGAAAATAATATTGCTTAGTCATATAAAAAAAAAAAATAATAAAATAAATTTAGTAAAAAAGAAAGTACATATTTATAAGTTAATAATATTGTTAACATATAGGAAGTAATTTATTTAAATTTAAAATAAAATTTTCTCTGAAAAAAATCATAACACACCTAATTCTAAATACCTTACTGACGTTCACTTTCGTAAGCATGCGTATTTTGAACTACGTAGTTGATGTGGGGAAGCCAATATGGCTGGGTGGCATCGGTTATCCGCACGATTACAATAAAAGTAAACTTTTTGGATAATTTAAAAAGAATTTTAAATAAATATGTCGGATTATTTACGATCTGCTATAGGATACTTAAATGGAGGAACTAATACTAATGAATACGTTGGACAAATCTTGGAAATCAATAATGTAAAACTTCGAGTTAACAGATTAATCGCCGAAGGTAAGTTTCATTGCATGCTTTCACTTTTATAATTAAATTCATTTATTTCATCATGATTCTAGGTGTAACATTCTTTTCATTGTATTCATTTAAAATGATTTCCTTTTTTTCTTTAATTGTCATTTTAAATAATAAACGTAGTTTATCATTCTTTATGACTTTTATGTTGTTAACACTTAACCACCTGGCATCTGTCAAATATGTTTTGACATATCTAATCGAGCAAATGTCTATGCATTATTTCACATTTTTTTTATACATAATTGATATTTCCATTAACTTTCTAATACGATTAAATTAATTTATATTCCTTTTCCTTATATTTCATATTTTCTATGATAGATCTATTTGAAAACTGTAAAGAATTAGAAAATAAATATTTAGTTTATATGATACTATTTATTAATAATATTTTATAAACAAAAAGCACTCACTTGGAAAATAACTTTGAGAGAAAGCTCGTGTTATTAAACAGAAACAATATGTTCAATATGTTACATCGATAGAAAAAAAAATGGAATAGTTTGTATGGAAAATATTTAGGAATATATGCTTAATACATGGTATATCTTATATTTGATACATATAAAGCAAGTTAAATATATTACTATACGTATAGTTGTTGTAATGAAATTATGTATCATTATGGATATTTAGATAATTTGTGGCAAACGTCGTATCAACAGGTGGATGGGCTTTGGTGTTTGCGGTAGAAGACATTTCAGTGGGAAAGGAATATGCACTTAAGGTAAAATAACTTTGAAAAATATTTTATTCTCTCTCAAAGATGCGATAGATTCCTTGTTTAAACTTACCAGAATTATACTTTATGTTATTAGAGACTCATTGCAGCCGATGAAGATGCTAACAAGTCTATTATACGGGAAATAGAAATATTAAAAAAATTGTCAGGCCACCCTAATATTATTCAATATTTGTATGCACAGTGTTTAGAAAAAGAAGGTAGTAAGAATATTGAATATTTACTAGTCACAGAATTATGTCCTGGTGGAACTCTTGCCGATTTACTTCGAAATGTTGCTTCAAATTCATTAACGTTTGCTCAAATATGTAAAATTGCCTATCAAGTAACAAGAGCTGTTCATCATATGCATAATCAACAGCCTGAACCATTTATACATCGTGATATTAAATTGGAAAACTTTTTAATCGGAGCTGATGGTATTATCAAATTATGTGACTTTGGAAGTACTACGACTGATCAAATCTTACCAAATCCATCATGGAATGCTCAAAAACGTGCTACTTTAGAGGATCAAATGGCAAAATGTACAACGCCTATGTACCGTGCCCCAGAGATGATGGATACATGGAATAATGAACCTATAGGACCACCAGTTGATTGCTGGGCACTTGGCTGTATTTTTTATTCTTTAGTTACTTTGCGACATCCTTTTCCAGATGGTGAGATTTTGTTCTTTATTGCTTTATATGATATTGTTAAAAGATATCTTTATAAAAAATTTTAATTTTATTTTATTTGCAGGTAATAAGTTAGCGATTCTCAATGCCAAGTATCCACCATTACCTCCTAATCCTCGGTTATCATGTATTCACGAATTAATAAAATTGTGTTTAAATGTATCGCCAATGGAAAGACTTACAACAGCCACATTATTAGAACGACTTGCTGCAATTGGAGAATCAAATAATGTTGATCTTAGGGAACCTCCAAACGTGGAAATTGTAACTAAACCTCCTCCACCTCCAAGACCAACACCACCTTGTAATACACAGTCACCAGCACCAAGACCAGCTGCTTCTACAGCAACAATGCCACCTCTCAGGCCTGTTCCAATTCAGCAATCTGCTGTTAAATCAGCAGTTGTAGCACAGCCAGTCGGCCTATTTAGTTCATTAAAAGGTGGTGCGGGTAGTTTATTACGTAATATAAAAGATACTTCCAGCAAAGTGATGCATACTGTACAACAAAGTATGGCAAGAACTGAATTGGATGCTAGTTATTTAACATCACGCATATTAATAATGCCATATCCAGCTGACGGTATAGAATCTGCCTATAGGGCAAATCATGTTGAAGATGTAAGGAATTTCCTTCAATCGCGGCATCCACCACCAACTCGTATTCAGTTATATAATTTATCTCGTGGACGACCAAGTGTTTCTAGATTACCTGGGAGGCATATAGATTGTTCATTTGCTTATGCATCTGCAGAC
Organism: Mischocyttarus mexicanus; assembly: GCA_023678845.1. NCBI lineage: Eukaryota > Metazoa > Arthropoda > Insecta > Hymenoptera > Vespidae > Mischocyttarus > Mischocyttarus mexicanus. The sequence continues at coordinate 300,972 of JACGTP010000046.1, read as the reverse complement.
TCTACTGCTCCTTTGCTGTCTGCATTATACCAAATTTGTCAAGATATATATAGATATTTGAATGCTGATTTTAATAGTATTGTAGTTTTGTATTGCACAGTGAGTATATTTTCTTAGAAAATATTTATTATCTGAACATTTTTAATAATATTTATTATATAGAAATTTTTAATTTACAGGATGGATATCATACGAGTGCTACAGTGGCATGTGCTCTTTTAATTTATGCTAAAGCTTTATTTTCCAGCGAAGAAGCAATAGCATTATTTACAACTAGACGCTGTTTACCCCCACAGTTGCAACCATCAGAATTGCGCTGTATTAATTATATGACTTTTCTTAGCAATGGTACTCTTCCTCATATTAAACCTTTAATACTTCGTTCTCTTGTAATACAGCCAGTACCATTATTTACAAGAGCAAAAGACGGTTGTAGGCCTTACATTGAGATTTATAGCAATGGTGCACTAGTTTTCTCAACCAAACGACAAATATATGAAGAAATGAGATTATTTGGTATGGCAGAAGGAAAAATATGCATAATAATAGGAGACGCAACAGTTCGTGGAGATGTTACTATTGTTTTATTCCATGCAAGGCAACAGCTTGGACGTGTTATTGGAATAAAAATTGCTTCATTGCATTTTCATACAGGTTACGTGTCTTTGAATGAAAATGCTTTGGTGTTTGATAAACAGGATTTAGATGAGGTCCCAGAAATTGGAGGAAAATTTCGTGTTATTTTAAATGTTATGTTTGGGAAAAACAACTCAAAGTTATCTAGAGTACCAGCTCCGTGGGAAGCAGAAGAAAGTTCCAAACTTCTACCTGATCCTTTATTTGGATCAACATTGGAGATGGAAGAAACATTAGAGAATTTTAGAACTACTGTAGAAAAGGTAAAGGTTTATTTTATTTTCTTGTTTTTTTAAATTTCAATAATAAGGAATATTAAAAAATAAGAAATATGTAGAATATTCTAGGCTCTTGTAACATAAATATGTGAAGATTTTTATATTAAAAATTATTATAATCCACATTTTAGACTGAAAATAATGATACACCAGAGCCTGTGCCTGAAACAGCAACTGATAATATGGTGCAAGAGGAAATATCCTTGATACAAAATACTGTACAAGAAAAAGAAGATAAAAAAGAAAATATACTTCAAGAAGCTGATTTATTAAATCTAGGATTTTCAGATAGCAATACCGTTAATAATCCTAATCCTACACCTGCTATTGATCCAGGATTTGATATATTCTCTAGTTCTAGTCAAAATGAAAATGATCTCTTGGGAGGATTTGGTGTGTTTACTCAGGAAGAAACAACGAAAAACTCCCTTTCTAATATTAATGATTCTGTACAGAATGACTTATTATTTGGAACTGATCAATCTGTTAAAATGGAAAGTAGTAAAAGTAACGTTAATGTGAGCAATTTACTTTTTAATCAGAACAAATCTGTTACTAAAGAAACAACTGAAATATTGTTTGACCCATTGAGTGATACCTCTACAAATAATTTTCTTGGAGGTCTGACTAATTCAAAATCAAATGTATCGAAGATGCCAAACGTCGAAGAAAATTTTCCAAGAAATGCAAGTGTACCAAATTTTGCAGCACAAAATAAAGATCCATTTGCAAATCTAGCTGGATCATTAGGAGCTGGTCTTACATCTAGCTGGAATGGAACACCAAGAAATTCAAATACTCCTCAATCTGCTAGCCCAGCACCTGCTAGTACTCCCATTCATTCAAGTCCCAGTATGCATAAGTCTAATACAACCAATGACACGAGTAACAATGATATCAATGCATTCAGCAATAAATCAACAAAAACAAGTAGTGGTGATGCGTTTGAGGATTTACTTGGTAGTCAAGGATACAACTTTTTTAGCTCAAGAAAAGCGGAAAAAGATAGTCCTAAAACGATAAATCAAATGCGCAAAGTGGAAGCAGCTAAAACAATGGATCCAGATTGTTTGAAAGTTGCAGAATGGAGTGAAGGTAAAAAAGGAAATTTACGTGCACTTCTTTGTTCATTGCATACGGTTTTATGGCCCGAAGCTGAAAGAAGACAACGTTATGAAATGCATCAATTAGTTACTGCTGCTGATGTTAAAAAGGCATATAGAAAAGCATGCCTTGCTGTACATCCTGATAAGGTATTTATATCATATAGGATATTATTAATGTTATATATAGGATATAATAATGTATAATAAATGATTACACTTTTATAAATTATTTTATTTACAGACTATAATAATAGATTATATTAATTATTATTTTTATTGTATTGCAGCAAACAGGAACAGCTAATGAAAATATAGCGAAATTAATATTTATGGAACTAAATAATGCTTGGAGCGCATTTGAAAATGATACATCTCAACAAAACTTGTTTAGTTAATTCTTAAAATTGTTATTAAGAGGGGGTGCAAATTTATCTCTATTACTGTCGATAAGTTTAAAAAGAAAACAAGCTANTAAACGATTAAACTTTAGAGGATATTTTGTTGATGTTTAAATTGTATCTATCGTTTAATACTTAAAAAAACAATTGGAATTTCTTAGTGTTTTTCTTTGAATTATATTGAATGATAATTTTTATTCCAACATAAACTTCATTCCCTGGATTATTTCTTAACGATTTCTTAGAGTTAATCAAACCGATTTTATTCGGTGTAAACACACGTGATTCAGATTAATCTTACTCGTGGAAGTTTTAACCAGACAGTGCCAAAGAAATCTGTCTCGCTTATCCTACCCTTGTATTTTCATGACCGTGATAATTCCTTGTTAAAACTTATAAATCATTTTCATCGATGACTCGTGGGTGAAAATAATATATTCGATTTATAATTAATTAAAACAAGACAAGGAACGATAAGAAACAAGAAGTTTTCTTTCGGTAATAAGTTCTTGCTATTTTTCAGATAAATTCTTACAGATAACAGGATTGTATATCAAAGTAAGGTAACTTTATTTAATTTCGTAAGATACCCCAGTTCTAAGACTTACTTTGAGAAAGTTAAAATCCGTCACGGCGTACTTTTTGAATCTTGGCAAATTAATAGCTGGTGGTGTAATACGACCGCTTGGAAAATGATCCGATGTGTCAGAGTTTCTTTGGTTTTCTAACGATTGAGACGGAGCTGAAAACAAGAAACTAAATTAGACCATTTTTTGTTAATACAAGTTTATTGTATTTTAATTCAATTCAATTTTAATCATTCCAAAACGTTAATTTACACCCAGTGAACACAAAACGTTAATATGACGTAGGATTTACGTAATTTATCAAAAATGTGTTCACATTAATTAGTTAGTTAGGATAATTAGCTTAAACAGAGACTTTTCCATTGAGAAGATCAATGATAATCGTTCTCAATTGTTAATTAGGATTGGTGTTATCAACAAGTATTATGAAAATGAAAGGAAGCTACCATTCCTTGTTTCGACAATAATTCATTTTTAAATGATTCATTGTTTCCTGGTATAAACAACAATACAAGAATTTCTTGCAAGTGTCTAACAAGATAAAACGAAATTTTACGAGTCCCTTTCCTACTCCTTCCTTCCACTCCCCTTTACCCTTCTATAAATCTATACTCACCCTTTTTAAGAGCTTGTAAAGCTTCAGCAACGAGCTTTTGATTTAATCCACAAAGATTCCCTGTGAGTTTTTCACACTTTTTATGACAGGCCATATCGCAATCTGTACGAATTTATTAATGTGAGAGGTATTGATATTTTTGGTCAATTCAAATGAAATAAAATGATATATCCGTAATTCTTGGTGCACCTTTAACCGATTGCGTATGAGAAATATGACGAGTTGTTATTTATCCGACAAAAATGAATTTTTTAAAATAATTGTATATATATAATATATAATATTCAGCTTGTATCAATCAATAATAGTTGACTTTCCTAGTACAGAGTCTCCATAACGAGGAGACTTATTGTAGTAACGTGTTATATATTTTAATTGCATGATAAAGTTTTAATTAACCCCCATGCAAGTACAGTAAGACCTGTTTTTATATGGTAGATAGGAACCACATAAAAGAAATTGCATAAAAAATAATATTTGTAACAAAGTGAACACCTAAATGTGACACACGTCTTCTTGCAGTGTATATATAAAACAAAACATTATAACTATACCAATAAAACCATAAAACAGATTGCATACCCATAAATATTGCAATACCCATAAAACAGATTGCACAAAAACAGGTTTTACTGTAATTGAATAATATGAAAAAGAAAAAGGACAAAAGCAAGAACAACAATAACAACACAATAGGGTGGATGAAATTTAAAAAGGAGGTATATAAATAAGTCAATAATAATAGTAGTAGTAGTAGAAATTGATATAAATACTGGAAATTCTTGGCGAACCGTCGAATCCAGAATCGTTGCTTCTTGTAGAAGCCATCCTCTTGTGTTCTGTATCATCATCCAATTCAGTTGAAGTTGAAGCACTGCTACCATCTGTGCTACCAGTAGTAGCAGTACTTGCTGTACTTCCAGTACTATCACTACTAACAGACGGTGTTCGTGACTGATGTCTCCTTCTTTTGATCTTAGCTCGTTTAACTTTGGAAAGATCTCTTGGTGTAGCAGTTAATAAAGCAGAAGGTGTAGTATAAAACATTCTTATTAAATCAATCGGTCTTTGTGTAGGTGAATTCTTAGGGCTTAATCTTCTCGATGAATTATTATTACTATTTTCAGGTAATTTCAAAGTATTAGTTGTTGTTGTTGTTGTTGTTTCTTGACGATTCTTTGATATTGTTTCAAGATTTCTTGATCCTTTCTTGCTATCCTTTTTATTATCATTTGTATCATCTTCATTATTAACCACCACCTTCGAGCTAGATTTCCTTTTCTTCATTATTTTTTTCTTTATCTTAGAAGATTGTGGACTGGTTTGTTGACTATCGTTCGGTGTCGTTACGAGACTGGTCTCGTTCGAAGAAGGTGGAGTCATTGTTTTATCATTATCATCGGCATTAGAAAGATCATCGTGATTATCCCATTTTGAGATAAGTGTTATCGATGAGTTAGTCCATTCGTTGGTAGGTGTACTAGGACTTTCATCTTCATCTTCTATCTCAGCTTTTTCACTTTGATCATTGGTCGATGTAACTTCCTGTACTCCAACAACATTTATCAAAGGTACCGAGATTTCGTTTACTGGAGTAGAAAGTTCAGAATTTAATTCAGTTGGTGTAGAAACTGACGATGTTACTATCGAAGATGAACTTTTATCCGATGATTCAATTCCTTTGACCAGGGGTGTCTTTCTTTTTACTGTTGAAAACACATCCTCTGATGATGGTGATGATGGTGGTATAGAAATCACGAGATCTGCCTTTTTACGTAATTTCTTTTTATCCTCTCTTATAGTTTCTTTATTATTATTCTTTCCATTAGATATTTTCGGTACCGTCATATCTTCTTCTTTATTTTTGATAAACTTGTTCTCAACTAAAGGACTTTTAACGATAGTTCTTCGTTGTTTCTTTTCAATAGAACTGATATTATTGGACAAATATGACGGAGTAGTACTAGGTGGAATAATTATTTCTATATTATTTCCTTTATCCTTATTATCTGGTTGCCTTTTAATCGAGGACGATGTCGAAGATGATCCCGATGACGACGACGAAGAAGAAGACGAATTAATCAATTCTACTTTGGTATCATTGACAGATTTGATTAATTCAGGTTCGTTGTTATTTTTAATTTCGCTCCAAAAGTCGATAGATTCTGTTGACTCGCTTTTTAATAAACCACTCATATTATCGTTAATTGTAGGATTAATGATCTTACTGGAGTTAATTAATTTCACGTTTTTGTCTATAACAGATTGATCAGTTTGTTTAATAATCAATTTGGATGATTTTTGATTACCCAATAAGGTGTTCTGGAACGCAGGAATGGTTGTTTTGTTAGCGTACATAGAATCAGTTGGCATGTTCCGCGATAAAACGGTCCTAGTGCCGTCGACCTCTTTCGTATCATCCCCCCCTTTCACCCCCACCACTGTCGCAGATTTCAACGTGCAGCTCATGTTATTGGATTTACCAGTGTCAACGTTATTTCTTAAATCTTCCTTAACATTGATTATTAATAAATCCTTATTATTTGTATTTAATTGAATAGATTTATTCTCACCGTTGTCCTTGGACTTGGCAATAACCGTCGTATCATCAATTGCGTTAGATTTCTTAACGATCGTCAAATTAACCTCATCGGTTTTCTTCTT